>LOEQ01010041.1:45802-62610 GCA_001685075.1 Bramus lutescens | reverse complement strand
TCTTGCACAGAGGCTGAGCTGACTGCTCCAGAAGCTCCGGAGGTCTCAAACTCAGGAAGGGGGGGACCAGACACACCCTCCGCCCCCTCAGCACCTGCCTCGGCTCCTGCGGCCACGTAGGGCCCCATGGGAGCTGTAGACTCTTCCATTTGTACTGCCTGGCTCTCACTCTGTCCAGAAAGTGTAATATTATATCTACTTTGTGTCTGAATCGGCGGAGCCAAAGCTGGACATGTCTCCGCGGCTTCTTGGCAGGAAGTGCACTTATTTTTGTCTTCCCATCAGAAACTGGCTCCCTGTGAACTTTAGTTCCGACCTGATTCCCGGCAGACGGACACTTCCGGTTGAGACACCAACTTCCGGTGTTGAAGCGGAAGTTGCTTCCGCCACGTTCTTCTCGCGCTGGCTCCGGCTTGTGTATGAAGCCCCCGGCCCCTGTTTCCACACCTTGTCCCCTCAAGGTTGATATGCCACCTCCCCTGGTTTCGGTTGTACGCGTCATCTTTCATTACTTTCGTTTTGTGTCAGAAGACGCTATAATCGTCGCCTGTGCCTCGGCGGCTCCTGGAGTTTTTAAAACATTTCTTATTGACTTCACAAACTATTTCTCGGTGGATTCCGCCTTTTGCCTGCGGGCGACTGATTTTTAAAATCCAGCAGTGCCCCGCCAAAGCGAAGATTTTCTGCACTGGCGGGTCTTATAGAAACGACAAGATTTCTCTGGGTCTTTCTTCCCTCGAAGGGTTAATGTTAAAGGGTGCGCTTTAATTGGAAGGGAGCCCTCTGACTGAAGCTATTAGCGCCTTTCAGATGCCCGCCTTTGTTGCTTTTGTTTTCTTCCCCCCAACAGTGTAGAAGCTCGGGCTTTGAGCGGCATTGATGATGACCAGGGTTTTAACTTTTCTGTTCTTTCGCTGCATGGAGACCCTTTGTTTGCCTCCTTTTTGACATTCTATACAGAGACTTTCAGAATACCAGCCTTGCACCGTTAAGTGGCTCATTCCCATTTCCACACCTATTTTTTTCTTTCATTTCACGTATATATTCTATCAGGCTAATAATTTTATACGTATTTCTAAAATGCTAAGTATTTACCATGGTCACATACTGACTTTTAGAGTGTAGTTTTATGTTTTTTTTTTCATAATAATCATGCTTTCTTCCTATCCCTACTTGTTTATTTGAATATACAATGTTTCAAATATTTAATATACTATTCTTATTTCTAAAAATAGCATTTTGCTTGCAAAAACAATTCTATTAGAAAAATCTTAAACCCTAAGTTTAAACAAACTATTAAATGTCTATGATATACTCATCCAAGTCAAAGTGTAAGTTGCCACTAAACAAAACCAACAAAACAATACCACGCAAGGAAGAATATTACTAAGCAATAAAAGTAAGAAAACCAGGGAAATGAAGCAAAATAAACGTGAAATAGATAGAATAGAATAAGCTTAAGGATTCTTGAACAAATTATTAAGAAAAATAGAAAAGGTTCAGATCTGAACTATCACATATGTTAAAAGAGCCAACACTAATTAATAACAAACCTTAAAGCCATGGAATGTTTTCAGTACCAATAATTTATAACAAACCTAAGAATGATCATATGATATTAAATAAAATTTTGAGTATGAAACATGCAACTTTTCATTAAATGGTTATATATAGAAATGTACATTAGACAATATATCAGAAACAGAAGTAAAGATCTATTAAATTGCCTATGTGATTTAAAAAATCAAGTAAGTTATTTTAAAACTTACTCAGAAATAAACATAAATTTTGAAATGCTTGTATTGTTTTAAAGCCTCTACTTATACAACAGGGCAAACAAAAGCATAAAGTAGGTCAGAATCAGAAAGTAATGGTACTTTAACAGATGAACATTGATAATGTTGTAGAGAAAAAATATGTGTTGATACACATGTTTGGGAAATACACTGTGTAGAAATTCAATAAAGAAAATTTTCTATACCGTGTAAACAGATGTAAATGACCCTTAAATATTTATGGGCGGCATTTATGGTGATAAATGTTGTTTTTCCTATGAACTTCATTGTGATCAATTGAAAATCAATTTTACTTAGACATAAGGGGGTCCTCCATGATCCATATTTAATATTTTTAAGGGCTAACTTCTCTATTTAATAGCTATTCCCATGTTTTCTATCATGAATCAAGAAACTCTTAGTTGTATGTCCTTTGACCTTTTCATAGACATTGTGAATTTTTTTATTTGGATATTGGCCTTGCCAGAACTTGACACATCTAAACTGTCTAAAACATACTTTATCTTTAGACTTCAAGCTATAATAGTTAATGAGGACTCTTTTAACAGTCTATGGAAATTTTAAACATAAAAAGCTTATGGTATAGGTCTTAGCCTTATATATCAAATTACCCACAATTCACAAATGTAACAATATTGACTATTTCAGATCTCATGCCTATTTGTTCAGCAGTAATTTACCCCAAATACTACATATAAATTACACTGAACTTTTTATATGCCACTAGGAATTACTGTGAACAATTTTTAGGTGTGCTTTCTAGTTCACTAGACTCATTTTACTTCTGAAGAATTGAAATATAGCTTAAGTTGCTCAGGATCTCTATTTTAATTTTTAAATTATGATTCAGACAACCACTTTAGACTAATACCCATTATATTAAACAGTTTACTTTAATGTTGAAATTAATCACACTGTTTCTTCAAACTTTAAGGAATGGAAATATAACCAAAATGTATCCTAATATTCTCAGGGCTTTACGGCTAGTGCTGGATGATATGTGCTTTTGTATCTCCAACTGTTTGGCTCTCAATCATTGTGTTTCTACTTCATAGTAACTATACATGTAATAGTGCTATTTAGTAATATTATGTTATAAATTAAAGTCACATACTGAAATCTTTAAATTCCTACAGTAGACCGTTGACTGTAAATACTAATTACGGTATCTTGACAGATATGAACAGCTATTTTATGTATTCCACAAGTTACTGCACACAGAGAGAGTACTTTCTCTAACCACCTGAATCCGCATCCCTTTTATTCCCTTCTTTGATCATTATCTCCTTTGTTTGTTTACTTATTTTAGCATTGATATATTCACACAATCTCAGAAAACATACCTCTGATTGTTTCTTCAACAGAACTGTATTTTCTCAATTAAATCCAGAAAACCTCAGGGGATGAGCTTCAACGAAGGGTCTCCAGAATGTCAGCAATAGGATATCCATGTGGAGCAAGGAACAGCACAGCTCTGGGCAAGGCTGTGTGAAGAACCATGCTACTAGGGTACTGACTGACAAGGGCAAAGGTGGAGGTTGAAGGCCCTAAACAGGAGAGGGAATTGAGTAGACAACTTGAGAGATAGCTCCAGACACTGGAGCCTGGACTGTGGGACTGTGTGGAAAAAAAGCAGCTGTCCCATGCCTTTCTTCCCTAGCCGCAGGGCTGCTGAGCCCACCCCTACACAGAGCCCACCCCCACACATTCAACATGTCCACAGTTCAAAAGAACACAATAGCCTTAATGCGACTTCTTTCATCGTACTGCTGTGCTCCAGGTACTCCTTCAATGGTACTAGTCAGGCAGCTGGGTACAGGGATTAAAGGTCTAGTTGAGCATTATGGTTTCACATCCTCCACTATTTAACTGACATCTTTGTGTCACCAGTGTTAATTTTATACTTGTACAGTGTTTAATCAGCAAATGAGTGCTAACAGTGATAATAAAAACTGAGCCAGGATAGGGATGCATGGCTATAATCCTAGAGCTAAGGGTAGAATTGAGAGCGGTCCKATGAGTTTCAGGCGAGCCCTAGCCTGTGTTACATAGTAAGACCTTGCTTCAAAAAGAAAATAAAAGCAAATAATGACTGCTTGACAAGTGTACTGTAAGTATTAAATTTATTTCATGCACAGAAATGAAATTATTTGAACAATACCAGTGCCTAGAGCCAACGTTTCAGAAATTTACACACATTATCTTTAAATTTAAAAGGCTGTTTTATGTAATTCTAGTCCAGATGTTTAGATATGGGCATCTTTCTGCATGCAGGAGGGCATTTGTCTCTCTGTTATTGTGATGGCCATGGGGTTATGTTGGGGATCAGAATGGGAATTCATGAGTGGCTATACCCCTCTTGTGATGGCACTGAGTGAACACCTGGATAAAATAAGATCACTTATCAAATTTTATTGTGAAAATCGCTCACATGTCTGTGTGTGTGCTTTTGTGTGCTGTGTGTGTGTGTGTGTGTATTTGTTTGTTGCCATATACCACATTATAGGTCAAATACAACCTCCGATATATATCCTCAACTTCTACTCCATTTGAAAAAGATCAATTTGTTGTCCGTTCTTTTGTCTGCCACAGTATGGCCTATCAGCTTTGGTGTAGTCTCAAGTCTCCATCTCAAATCTAAGCATAGGAGCACTGTAATCACAAACAGGTACTTTTTGTCCTGGACTCTAAATGTCATTTTGTGAACTTGAACTCATACAGTCACAATAACGTAAATTAAGGGTTTTATCCACTGAGCCATATCTCCAGCCTTCAAAGGGTCTTTCAATTTCAGTATGTATGTAGAAGAGTATTAAATAATACTGTAGGCATTTACATGCAAGTCCAGCCAAGTCATATTCATTATAATAACAAGTGCGTTGATTTGTGCATAGTATAATCAGCACTGAGAATTTCATTAAAACTTTTGTAGGCTTTTTAAGATTTTTATGGAAGACACTTTAATGCAGGCTTAAGTATAAGGATTAGGATGAAAAGGTGCTCATAAGAAAGTAAGACACAGCTAGGAACATGTGTGTGGGCTTCTCAGAGACTAGTTGTGGGGGATTTTCTACACATGTAAAATTAAGCTTCATGTACATGTTGTCTTGGTCATATTTTTACATCTTATACACCTGTAAAGTATCCTAAGAATTCAATTTAAAAGACCAGTTTCTGTGAGGCTAATATTTCCTGCCAAAACAATGGAAGAAATGAACAACTTCATGGTGAAAGTGTGTGAAGAGTGAAACTACCAAACATGAGTACAATAGACTTAAAAACTAAAGGGAATCAGCTAAAATCACATATGAGTATAAGAGAAAGTCATAAAAATATAGTTTTTCCTTGCTCAACCTGCTTTCTTATGGAACCCAGGACCCCCAGCCATGGGATGGTGCCATTCGCAGTGGGTTGGGCTCTCTCCCATTGATCACTAATTGAAAAACTTTTACGGCTGGACTCATGGATGAATTTCTACAACTGAGACTCAATCATTTCTGCTGACTATAGGCTCTGTCAAGTTGACTCACAAAATCAGCCGGTACACTAATCAACTGCATATTTTAGGAAAAGGGATTATATTGTTTTATGATATATAGAATGACCATTTGGTAATGTACATGTAGAAATTAGCCAGATTCTAACTGCAACAGTGTACTAAAATGCTTGAGGATAGGAATATGAAAAGAATGGAGGTGAGTTGTCTCAGCCTAGAAACAGGGTGATGCTTTCTATGATGCATATTGCTTCTTAGGAAAGTAGAGGACTTTAAATATATATTTATTGTTTGAGAAAGTCATTACCCAGTATGAAATGGTTGTTGTGACTTTGAAAAAGTTTTGACAAGTGAGGTTAGAATGGGATACATGCAGGGCTAGAGAGATGGCTCAGTGGTTAAGAGCATTGCCTGCTCTTCCAAAGGTCCTGAGTTCAATTCCTGGCAACCANAATGAATGAATGAATGAATGAATGAATGAATAAATAAATAAATAAATATTAAAAAAAACAGAATGGGATACATGCTTGGTATAATGGTATACAATTTTAATCACAATGCTTGGGAGTCAAAGGCAAGTGGATCATTGCGAATTTAAGGCCAGCCTATTCTATATAGTGAATTCCAGCCAACCAAGGCTTTCAATGAGACCCTTTCTCCAAAACAGTCACACTTTTCTTTTGTTTCTCAAAATCCCCTGATAAAATCTTGTGAGATCCTAGGGCGTAAGTATCATATGAAGCCAGTATTTCAGATATTCAAAGATTTTTTAATTTTTAATATAACAGTTCTCTAAAGGTAAATTTAATATCTGTGTTGTGGATGCTACATAGTGTCCCTTCTTTTCTTTTTAAGATATAAATTCTTTAATGTACCATTTTGTTTTATACATTTTGAAATTAGCTATGAAAACATCCTGATTTAATTCTATTTTGTATGGAATTTATCCATTGTGTATTTATATTATGCTATGAATGCCTGCTATTCTGAATTTTATTGACACATATTTATTGTGAAAAATAATGACTTTCAGGGTTGAATGGACTGTTCACTGGGTAAGATCATTTGTTGTTTTTGCAGAGAACTGTGCTTAAATCCCAGCACCCACATCAACTTTCTTTTTTTGCCACATCAAATTTCATAACAATCATAACTCTATTTCAATGGGATCCAACAAAATTCTTATGGCCACAGTAGGAACCAGACATGCGATTGGTACATGCATGCAAATCACTCATACACATAAAAATAAGTAAATAAATAAATATATGGATAAACAAAAATTTAAAAAATCATTTATACTTATACTTTTATACAGTTCCTGAACAGTAAAACTGCATAGAAATTAGGTAGGAAAGCTTATACACAAATAATTTTCTGCTATGTGCTAGTTAACAACATGTCAAAGGCTTTAATCGACATTAGAACTTAAAGTTATAGATAGGAATCTCACTAAATTTAAACATAGTTACAGCTCAGACTGATAGCTCACACCAGTAATCAAAGCACGAAAGAATCTGATGCAGGAAGATAATAACTTCACGGTCTTCCTGGACTACAAAGCAATCCTATACCCTTAAAATCAATCAATCAAGCAATCAATCAATAAATAAAGTTTCTTTAGACTTTTGGTTTATTTAACTGTTTAAATTATTATTATTTTTTATTCTTACATTTCTTTGGCTTGAAATGTGGAGTATCCACCACCGAAGACTAGTCAGAAATGGATTTAAGCTGACAGAAAGTCTTTATTAACTGGCCAGCAACTACAGAGGGTGTTTGGGAACCCATTGCAATCCTGAGCCTTTATTATGGCGAATTCTCAAGCACAAAAGCTGTGTCCTAGGTTGACATGCCTCAGCTTTCAAGAACACGTAACAAGAACAACTTGACAGTTCTTTGCCTTATTGTTTGTCTCCAAAGAGAGAGAGAGAGAGAGAGAGAGAGAGAGAGAGAGAGAAAGAGATGGGAGGCATGGAGTTTGAAGGGTGGGGAGGTGGAGAGGATCTGGGAGGAGATGGGGAAGGGGGAACCTTGGTAACAATATAGTGTATAAAAATTATTTTCAATATAAAACAATTAAAAAACTAAGCAAACATATTTCCAATAATTGTAGGAAAGTAACTAACTGTAAAGGACTTGATAGGAAGACTAGTTGCAGATCACTTGTCCAGTATGTACTAAGATCCCAGGTTTGTTCCTCACCACTACAAGAAAAACTAACAAAATCCCCATGGACGACACTTAGCTAACATTCTTGGGTTTGATTTGCTAGCCTGTCCCTGGACGTACCAGTACCAGGGAAAGGGAGAAGGGAGGAACTTCACTTGAATGGGATGGGACTACTAACAATTTTCTAATACTCCTTTGAAAAGGGAAAGCCGATTTATAAATTTCACTATTCCTCAGACTGAGAAATCTTTTTCTCATTTCTCTTATCAATCATAAAGAATCCTTAAACAATGCAAAGCTGCTTTAAAGGATATACTTACACATGCACAAGGAATCTCAATAACAACATTCAGGCCCACATAGTCCTCATTGTTCTCGATTATTTTAATTCTGATATTACGGGAAATTAACCTTTAAATTTTTGCTAGTTCTCAGCTAAAGTCTGTGTCTGGTCCACACATCCTCCAAAGCTGTCCTTCCCTGCAAACCTAGTGCCTTGCTGCTGTGTGTACCAATAGGCTCTCAAGAAAATCGTTCTTGAAGGTCTCAGAGTTCCTAGAGTTATCTGTGCATTTGTTTTGTTTAACACAACATGCACGTTTCAAAATTTCAGTGACTGTGAAAGATATTTTTATATAATGAAAAAGCAAGCACATGCACTTACCAGTGTTATGTTTTATCATCAATATATTAATTTGGCAAAATGTAGAATTACTGAGAGTTCATACTTTTTACATTTGTCTTTGAATATGATCATTTACATTATTGATTGAAATGTACATATTTATTGCTTACCTTACACCACTATAATGGTACTCTGTCTTGTCTTGTCATTTTAGACATGGCTCAGCTCATTTTTCTCTTACTGTTTTATCCCTTTCCTGTCTCACTTCTTTGAATTTTACTTTTGTGAGCATATAGTTCATTGAGTGTTGGCTTATTCCTGTCCCTCCACAGAGACTCCAACTATATCTGAATCTGCATTTGGAAAATTTGAAAACACTACACATATGTTCTTCAGTGAATCTTTTTTGATTTACTTAAATTTATGAGCCTGGAACTACAAAATTTTCTTTATAATGTAATAGAGCTGGTGGTGAAACACCCTTGTCCTTAGATTTTCTTTTTAAAGGTTTTAATTATAATTATGATGCTTCATTAGATTTAAGAATAATAACATCCTATCACTTGTTACTTTGGATAATTGGAGATATTCAGGTTTTTGTTTCCATTCTATGGCATGCATAATTCTAAGGAAACAGTGTAAATATAATTTTTATTCTTTCAATAAATATATGTAATTTTGTGTATTAGTGTTTTCCCTGCATGTATCTCATGCATGTATGACTGAATGGCCCATGGAGTTCAGATTTCCTGGGACTGGAACTACAAATAGTTGTCATCAGCCATGTGGGCTCTGGGAATCTTTCCTGGGTTGTCTGGATGAGCAACCAGTGCTCCTAATCATGATGCCATCTCTTTTCTGCTCAACTTTTATCCATAATTTAAAAGGAGTGCTCCCCTTTTCGAATGAATTTCCCGAAAGCTGTATGCTTTTCCTAACTGCAGTAAGAGGTCAGTTTGTACCTATTCTTCTTCTGTGTTTTCTTTTGTTAGTTTGAGTTCTGATTTATTGTAATTTTCTTCCTGTATATTTTTGGGTAATTTTACTATTGTGGTTTTTGATTGCCTAAATTGGGTGATTGTATGAGGAATAATCAGAAACCAGGCAATGTGGTTTATGTCTGTGATCCTTATTGAGCATTCAGAACTATCAAGTAGGACAATCATCTTGGGCTGGAGTCTGAGTTTAACAGTGAATCTCAGAACACCATAGGCTACAGAGTGAGATGCTGTCTCCATATGTACCAGAATTCCCCGCTAAATTGCACCGTGTATCTGCAGTGCACATGATATATCTCTAGGTCTGTCATACACTCTGTGCAGTTCCTTTGTGGCAGAAATTATGATAAATTATGATAAATTTTGTGGCAAAAATTATGATAAATGAAAACTTCTTTGTTAATCAAATCTTATTTCTGATTTTCAAGTTTTTATAACTGTCTGTAATTTGCAAATAAAGTCATTAGTTTCCCACAAGGAATTTATTTATCTTCTATATTTTATTAGTTTTTTGGTCTCAATTTTAGAAAGGAATAAGAATACATTCTGAATGATTTCCATACTTTTAAAATATGAGAAATTTCCTCATGAATAATTCCTGCTACCTGGATTGACGAGAGCATTGTTTTCAAATGGTAAAAATAAAGTATCAGACTTTTTGAGCCTTTAATTCCTGTGCTAATGTGTCAAGTACACGTGTGCCCTCTCGTGGTCACATGTGTCAGTGCTAGCACTCACCCTTCAGACTCACCCCTGCTTACCTGTCTCTGATTCTTTATAATACCCGCCTAACACATATGCTTGAAGAATTACGGGAATTATATAAGAAAATTTCTGGTTTATAAAATGAGGTGGAGTCCACAGTGAAGGACACAAATGTCAAGTAAATTCTTTCCCTTTTCTTCTTGGCCCTAAAACTATTTGTGTGTTTGAATATTGGATGGGGGTAAGTGGGGATAAGAACAGGAGGGATCTTGTTGGGGAAGGTTAGAGGGAGGAAGCATGGAGAAAAATAACTGGAATGGGGGAAATCTCTGGAACAAGCCAGAAACCTAGCGTAATGGAAACTCCTAGGAATCTATGAGGGTGAGCATAGATAAGAATCCTAGCAATGGGGGATGTGGAGCCTGAACTCGCCATCTCTTGTAACCAGGCAAGGAATCCAGTGCAGGGATTGGGACACCAGCCCAGCCACAGAGCCTTTGAGCTACAATGTGTCCTGCCTACAAATGGACTGGGGTAAAGGTGGCCCAGAAATTGTGAGAGTGACCAACAAATAAATCGCCCAGCTTGAGACCCATACTACGAGCGGGAATTCACTCCTGACACTGTCTGCAGGGCCAGACCTGGACACTGCATAGCCCAAAGGCCTAGAATAGAACAAAAGATGACTGTCAAAAAAGAAAAGTCAAGGACATGCTTTGCAATGATATTCTGCTATACTCATAAATTGTAGCCTAGATGAGGCGTCAGCATAGAGGCTTCGTTGAGCATCTGAGGGAAACAGATGCAGAAACCCACAGCCAAACATAAATAGAACAGGCAAAAAAAAAACAAAATAGACAGAACTCAGGGAATCCTGCAAAAGATTGGGAAAGGGATTGTAGGAGCCAAAAGGTTCAAGGGCTTCACAAGAAAACCCACAGAATCCACTCACCCGGACTCAGAGTGACTGAAGAAAACTGAGCTGACAACCAGGGAACCTGCATGGGCTGGCCTAGGCCCTTTGCATATGTATATTACAGCTTGGAATTCCTGCCGGATTCCTACCAGTGGGAGCAAACGATGTCCTGACTCTCACCTGCTCTTGGAACCCTTTGCTCCTACTGGGACGCCTTGTTTAGCCTTAATAGGAGAAGAGGTCCCACTATAACTTGAAATACCAGGTTGCTTGACATCCTCGGGAGACCGTCCCTTTCCAATGTTGTTTAAATTATTTTAATTATATACATACGAACTAAATTTAATACTTACAGTACATTTGTCAAGCAGTCATTATTTGCTTTTATTTTCTTTTTGAAGCAAGGTCTTACTATGTAACACAGGCTGGGGCTGGCCAGAAACTCATGGGACCGCTCTCAATTCTACCCTTAGCTCTAGGATTATAGCCATGCATCACTATCCTGGCTCAGTTTCTATTACCAGTGTTAATACTCCTTTGCTGACCAAATATGATGTAAGTGTAAAATTATCACTCATGACACAAAGATGTCAGTTATCTAGTGGAGGATGTGAAACCATAAGACTCAAGTAGACATTTAAATGCCTTTCCCAGCTGCCTGTCCAATACCATTGTAACACTACTTGGAGCACAGCAGTACGATGAAAGAAGTTGTTTTAAGGATATTGTGCTCTTTTGAATTGTGTCCATGTTGAATGTGTGGGGGTGGTCTCAGCATCCCTGCTGATTAGAAGGAAAGACACTGAACCAGCAGCTTTTTCTATACAGCCCCACAGTCCATTCTCCAGTGTCTGGAGCTACCTGTCAAGCTGTCTACTCATTCCCTCTCATCTGCAGGGCCTTCAACCCCCACCTTTGCCCTTGTCAGTCTCTACCCTGGCCACATAGGTCTTCCCACAGCCTGCTTAAGAGCATTTGGAAGGTACTCTTCACACTACTGAAAAGGTATGGTATTTCTCAATACCTTCCCACTTCAAACCTGCCTGCATGATACGTTAAAGGAATAGTGGTGTATTATATCAGTAAACATTTAATTTCTGGTTGGATTTAAAACCCAATCATGTGATAGATCTGATTCCTGATTCTGTTATGTTGCCTTAAACATAATTCTTTATTCTTTGAAAATTTCATATCATACAACCCAATCGTTCTAATCTCCCATACCCTTCACATCCACTCCTCAACCCTGTAAAACACCCCCCAAATTAATTAAAAAGAAAAAAAAAACAACTTACAAACAAAAATCTCACCTTGCTCCTCCATCTTTCAACCACCTCTTCATTCATCCTTGTGGCATCAGGTGCTGCCCTGTGTCAGTGTACCCCTTTTGTTCAATCAGCCCCACCTGTAAAATGTTCATTGCAATGTGTCATTGGTCTGGCTCAAGGTTTCTGATTTCTAGTACATCATCATCACTGTGCCCTCATCAAAACTCCTCTCGAATACCTTGTTGTTGCTAGGAGTCATGAAGATCCTGTAGCGATTGTTCTTCAGGACCAGTCTCTTCGAGCACTCCAGGATGTTATAGATGTGGAACCAGCTAGGGTGAGAAAACCCAAGGCCCAAGATGTGGGTCTGGGCAGCAGGTTCAGAATAGGTCTGGACCTTTGGATCCACTCCTCAAGGGAGGAGCAGAGCTAGTTATTCTAATACCTGCTTGTGGTGAGTGGTGGGACCATTTCTTCCAAGTGCTGGGGTGAGCTCTCCCGTGAAGAGGGCACAGCTCTCCTGCTACAGTGTCCAGCAAGAATACCTGATATTGTTAAGTGGCCAAGAACTTGAGAAAAGATAGAATGTGGGCATAAGGGAAAATATAATACTCTTCTGTAAAAGGAACATTGAAATAAAATGAACCCTAATGGTATATACTGCTATACTCATTGATCATTGCTTCGTTTAACCCTCATCAGAGAAGTTACTACCTGCAGCAGATAGGACCTAACAAAAAAATCCCACAATTGGATAATGTGAGAGATTTTTGGAGGACCTAGTCCTAAATGCCATGTCTTCCACAAACCCCTGCCCTCCAGGCTCAGAGACTTACGTGGAAGAAGAGAAATGAGTATAAGAGCTAGATGCGGCCGGGTGGTGGTGGCGCACACCTTTAATCCCAGCACTCAGGAGGCAGAGGCGGATCTCTGTGAGTTTGAGGACAGCCTGGTCTACAAGAGCTAGCTCCAAGACAGGTTCCAAAGCTACAGAGAAACCCTCTCTCAAAAAACCAAAAAAAAAAGAGCTAGATGTGATGAATGAATCAAATGAATCTGTTTCTTCTAGAAACAATAGGCATTATACACTATAAATTCACAGAGACTAGCAGCATGCACAAGGCCTACACAAGTTCAGTCCAGATTTTGTCCTTGCACTGACAGGGTCATGTAGACATGAGTTGCCATTAAAAGTTTGTGTGTAATTGATACCTGGTTAGAAAAATCAGCTTTCTCTAGGGGACTGTCAATTACTGCCTGGGTGCTGTGATACAATAATAAACTCATGAGCTCTGCTTTCTTGCAAATCAATTACCAGTCCTCTTGCAGGACATCTTCGTGGGGTGCATTGGTATAGCAAAGTTTGTGCTGCTATTAAAGTAGTATTGTTCCCCCTGTGACCTCTACTCACTGGCTTTACTGAGGAACCTGTGTGCTGCTGTTGTGATGCATGCACTTCAGGGTTGTAGGGATAAAACTGTCTATTTTGTTGCAAATGGCATGGAGCGTTTCATGGTAGAATTACATTGGTCTATGAAAATGTGACATTCTTGTGTGTTTTTGTCACTTTTGTGTGTGTTCTCCAAGATGACACTGTAGTATGGAGGAGCTGTGGACTGCATCCCGCCACCCGGCTCCCAGCTAACTTAACCCTGAAATAATTACTCAGAAACTGTATTCATTTAAATACTGCCTGGCTGATTAGCTCTAGCCTCTTATTTGCTTACCCTTACATATTTGTTTAACCCATCTCCATTAATGGGTATCGCCACTTGACTGTGGCTTACCAGCATGACTCTAAGTAGCGTCCATCTTGGAGAGGAGAGCCATGGCGTCTACCACACTGCCTTCTTCCTCCCAGCATCCAGTTCTGTCTCCCCCACTTATCTAAGTTCTGCCCTATCAAAAGGCCAAGGCAGTTTCTTTATTTGACCAATGAAACCAACATATAGAAAGAAGACCCTCCTATACCATGACACTGTTTACTGTCTTTGTCCTGTGATATGTTAATCCCATGTGCACTTGTTCTTCATTGATCAATCTCCATTTCTATTCCAGTAAATCTCTGTGTGGTGTAATGACACAACAAATTCCTTGTTACTGTCTGAACACTACAATTTTCAGTGTGTTCCTAAAAAGCCAGCTTTACCTAGCAATCTACCTGCTGCTGCTCTGATACAAGCAACTACAATGTTGTAGTAATCAAACCACCCACCCCATTGTAAAGAGGACATAGCTTTCTCTGCTGTAGAAGAACAATGGTTTTGCAAATACGTCACTGTGTAGTTTTTTAGTAACTCGTGAATTTGTTTTCTTTCTTTTTTTTAAAGATTTTATTTATTTATTATCTATACAACATTCTGCCTCCATGCCAGAAGAGGGCACCAGATCTCATTATAGATGGTTGTGAGCCACCATGTGGTTGCTGGCAATTGAACTCAGGACCTCTGGAAGAGCAGCTAGTGCTCTTAACCTCTGAGCCATCTCTCCAGCCCAGTGAATTTGTTTTCTAAAGGTATCATTGTACACTACAAAATATACACATTCTTATACTCTGAATTCCTATTCCTTTCTTGTTCAGTCAATGTCAAAGTAAAGTGATACAATAATAACCTCAACTGCTTTTCTTTCTTGTAAATCAATCACAACGTTGCCTGCAGAACTTCTCTGTGAATTGCATCTGGATCACAGATTTGTCTCTCTGTACTTATCAAACCTGCCTTCCTAGGAAATGACATTCTATTCTGATGCAAACGACTGCAGATTGGGAGCACTAAACCAGTCTGCTTTGCTGTCAAGGACATTTCTATGTTGCTGCCATAGTAGTACTATACAGATTCTGCAAATATGATGTGATGGGTCTTCTTAGTTGTTAATGTAATGATATCTGGAATTAACTAAAATCCCCAAATGGAGGATACACCTGTGAAGAATCTTTTGCAAATTTGAAATAGGTAGAAGCACTTCTAAACCAGAACTTCAAGACACACCATTTATCTTAGTAACACCTTCTGCTGGAAGCCTATAGGACGGCATGAAAGAAAACAGCTTTGTTCTTTGCCTGCTTGCTCTTGTAGCCTTGCTAGGAATCCTTCACTTGTATTAGAGCTGAATTCTTCATGAATCCTGCATACACTGAAGACCAGCTGAGATATCTAGCCTTTGTAACTGGGAGACCCCTGAATTTTTGGACCTTCTATTTGCAGGCAGCTGTTGTTGGATTAGTTGGCCACAGCCTGCAAGTCCTTCTGATAAAAACTCCTTCTATACACATAGAGAAATCCATGTAATGTTCTGTCACTGTAGAGCAGAAAACCCTAACACACAAGCTCTGTTGTGCTCTAGTCACTTGTCTGTGTGAGCTCCAAAGACGGTAATGTGTACTGTTTCCATTACAGATATTTCTGTTGCAGTCTCATCTTCTACTCTTGTGGAGCTGGTATCCATGTGCGGTGCTACAGTAACAATCTCATGTGCTCTGCTTACTTAAAAAGCACCCTCTGGGTGGTTGTGGCCCATGGCTTTAGTCACAACATTCATGAGGCAGAGAAAGGAGGATCTCTGCTAGCCTGAGGCCAGCATGCTCTGCAGTGCTAGTTCCAGGACAAGCCCCAAAGCTACAGTGAAATTCTGCCTTGAATAACAAAATAAACAAATATTAATAAAGTGATCCACATTTCTCTTCAAGTGTTTCTGTTTGAGTTGCTTTAGAATCGCAAAGCAATTGCTTTTAGAACGGTACTACCATTTTGACTGTGTTCCTTTTGTTAAAGAAAACAATCTTATTTTACATATCAATCTCAATTCCTTCCCTTGCCCTCCTGTCCCACCACTCAGCCCATCTTACCCCACCCCACCCACCATCCAATCTTCAGAGAGGGTGAGGCCTTTCATATGGAGTCAACAAAATCTGCCCCATCACTTGAGAGAGGATCAAGGTCCTTCCCCCTGTATCTCTGATCAAGGTATCCCTCCTTGAGATCCAAAGAGCCAGTTCATACACTAGCAATAAATTTAATTCCACTACTAGTGGTCCCACAACCTGCCCATGCCACACAACTGTCACCGACATTCAGACAGTTTAATTCAGTCATATGAATTCCTCAGCTATCAGTCTGTGATCAGTGAGCTCCCACTAAATCAAGTCATCTGTTTCTGTGGGTATCCCCATCATGGTCTTGGCCCCTTTGCTCATATTATTGCTCCTCCCTATCTATGACTGGACTTCAGGGGTTCCACCCAGTGCTTAGTTGTGGACTCTGCATCTGCTTCCTTCAATTACTGCATGAAGATTCTATGACAACAATTAAAGTAGTCATCACAATCTGATTACAGGGGAAGAGCAGTTTATATATCCCCTCCACTATTGCTTAGATTCATAGCTGGGGTCATCCTTGTGGTTTCCTGGGAGTTTCCCTAGTGCATGGTTTCTTGCTAATCCCACAATGGCTTCCTCTTTCAAGATATCTCTTTCCTGGCTCTCCCTCTCTGTCCCTTACCCAACTTGATCTTCCCAATCCCTCATGCTGATGTTCTGATTCAAGCCACTTTAACTTGTAAGCAGGTAGTTTGCCCAGCAGAAGCTGGCTAATACAACAAACTCAGTGGTACTTTTGTAGATTGGCTGTTTCATTTTGCTATGTTTGGATTATTGGCTTTTTTCCTTGAATATTTCCATTTTTAAGATATCATATATGCATTTCTTTTTTGTTTATCTTAGCTTGCTACTTTTTAAAAAAGATTTATTTATTTATTTATTTATTTATTTATTTATTATGTACACAGTATTCAGCCTCCATATATGCCTGCAGGCCAGAAGAGGGCACCAGATC
>LOEQ01010041.1:13528-25979 GCA_001685075.1 Bramus lutescens | reverse complement strand
TTCATTCTTCTACAGGTTGACATCCAGTTATACCAGCACCATTTGTTGAAGATCCTTTCTTTCTTCCATTGTATAATTTTAGCTTCTTTGTCAAAAATCAGGTGTTCATTAGTTTTTGGAATAATATCTGGGTTTTCCATTTGATTCCATTGGTCACCTTCTCTGGTTTTATGCCAATACCAAGCTGTTTTCATTACTGTAGCTCTTTAATAGAGTTTGATGTCAGGGATGGTCATGCTCCGGAAATTCCTTTATTGTATAGGATTGTTTTGGCTAACCTGTTTTTTGTTGTTTTTTCCATATAAAGAAGATTATTGTTCTCTCAAGGTCTGTGAAGGATTTTGTTGGGGATTGAATTGAATCTATAGATTGCTCATGTTAGGATTGTCATTTTTACTACGGTGATCCTACCAATACAAGAGCATGGGCGATCTTTCCATTTTTTAGTATCTTCTTCAATTTCTTTCTTCAAAGATTTAAAGTTCTTGTCAAATAGGTCTTTCACTTCCTTGGTTAGAGTTACCCCAAGATACTTTACGCTATTTGTGGCTATCATGAAAGGTGATGTTTCTCCGATTTTCTTCCCAGCTTCTTTCTCCTTTGTGCATAGGAGGGCTACTGATTTTTTGAGTTGATCTTGTATCCTGCCACATAACTGAAGGTATTTATCAGCTGTAGGAGTTATCTGGTAGAGCTTTGGGGGTCACTTATGTACACTATCATATCATCTGCAAATAATGAAGGTTTCACATCTTCCTTTACAATTTGAATCCTCTTGATCTTATCTTGTTTTATTGCTATTGCTAGAATTTCAAGCACTATGTTGAAGGGATATGGAGAGAGTGCACAGCCTTGTCTTGTTTTTGATTTTAGTGGAATTGCATTGAGTTTCTCTTCATTTAAGTTGATGTTAGCTGTTGGCTTGCTGTATATTGTTTTATTATATTTAGATATGATACTTGTATCCTTAATCTCTCTAATGCCTTTATCATAAAGGGGTGTTGAATTTTTGTCAAATGCTTTTTAGGCATCTAATAAAGCAATCATGTTGTTTTTTTTCTTTCAGTTTATTTACATTATGGATTACATTGATAGATTTTCATATGTTGAACCAGCCCTGCATCTCTGAGATGAAGCCTACTTGATCATAATGGATGAGTTTTTTGATGTGTTCTTGGATTTGGTTTGCCAGTATTTTATTGAGAATTTTTGATTTGATGTCCATGAGAGAGATTGGTCTGTAATTCTCTTTCTTGGTTGGGTCTTTGTGTGGTTTTGGTACCAGGGTAACTTTAGCTTCATAAAATGAGTTTGTCAATGACTTTTCTGTTTCTATTATGTGGGACGCATTAAGGAGTTTAGGTATTAGCTCTTCTTGGATGTACTGGTAGAATTCTGCATTGAAACCATCTGGTCCTGGGCTTTTTTTAGTTGGGAGGTTTTTGATGACAGCTTCTATTTCCTTGCGACTTATAGGTCTATTTNATTACATTGATAGATTTTCATATGTTGAACCAGCCCTGCATCTCTGAGATGAAGCCTACTTGATCATAATGGATGAGTTTTTTGATGTGTTCTTGGATTTGGTTTGCCAGTATTTTATTGAGAATTTTTGATTTGATGTCCATGAGAGAGATTGGTCTGTAATTCTCTTTCTTGGTTGGGTCTTTGTGTGGTTTTGGTACCAGGGTAACTTTAGCTTCATAAAATGAGTTTGTCAATGACTTTTCTGTTTCTATTATGTGGGACGCATTAAGGAGTTTAGGTATTAGCTCTTCTTGGATGTACTGGTAGAATTCTGCATTGAAACCATCTGGTCCTGGGCTTTTTTTAGTTGGGAGGTTTTTGATGACAGCTTCTATTTCCTTGCGACTTATAGGTCTATTTAAATTGTTCACCTGGTCTTGATTTAATTTTGGTATATGATACTTATCTAAAAAATGTACATTTTTTCCACATTTTCCAATTTTGTAGCATACAGGCTTTTGTAGTAAGACCTAATGATTCTCTAAATTTCTTCAATGTCTGTTATGTCCCCATTTTTATTTTTGATCTTGTTAATTTGTGCATTCTCTCTCAGCCTTTTGATTAGTTTAGATAGGGATTTGTCAGTCTTGTTGATTTTCTCAAAGAACCAGATCTTTGTTTAATTAATTCTTTGGATTGTTTTCTGTGTTTCTATTTTGCTGATTTCACCCCTCAGTTTGATTATTTCCATTTTCTATTCCTCCTGGGTGAGTCTGCCTCATTTTTTTTCTAGAGCTTTTAGGTGTACTGTTAAGTCTCTAATGTGAGCTTTGTCTATTTTCTTTATGTGGGCACTTAGTGCTGTGAACATTCCTCTTAGCACTGCTTTCATAGTGTCTCATAGGTTTAGGTATGTTGTGTCTTCATTTTTGTTGAATTCAAGGAAGACTTTAATTTCTTTGTTTCTTTCTTAACCCAGGTATGGTTCAGTAACTGACTGCACAGTTTCCATGAGTTTATAGGCTTTCTGTGGGTAGTGTTGTTGTTAAATTCTGACTTTACTCCATGTTGATCTGATAAGACACAGGTGGTTACTCCAATTTTTTGTATTTGTGGATGTTTGCTTTGTTACTTAGTATGTGATCAATTTTCAAGAAGGTTCCATGAGATGCTAAGAAGAATCTATATTCTTTTTGGTTTTTGTTGAATGTTCTATATATGTCTGTTGAGTCCATTTGATTCACTACATCTGTTCTCTTATTTCTCTGTTAAGGTTCTGTCTGGTTGACCTGTCCATTGGAGAGAGAGGATTGTTGAAATCTCCTATTATTATTGTGTGGGGTTTTATGTTTGATTTGTGTTCTAATAATGTTTGGTTTACATATGTGGCTGCTTTTATATTAGGGGCATAGATATTCAGGCTTGAGACTCCATCCTGATGAATTGTTCCTGTTATGAATATAAAGTGTCCTTCTCCAAAGTCGATTCACAAAGGCAATCAAACAGGTGAAAGAAATGATTCAACTCTTGAAAAGCAAAAGAGAGATGATGAAGAAAACACAAACCAAGGGGGTTCCAGAAATGTAATATATGGGCAAATGATCAGCAGCCACAAATATGAATATAAACAACAGAATACAGGAGATGGAAGAGGGAATCTCATGTGTTGAAGATAGGAAAGATGAAATAGATTCATTGGTCAAAGAAAGTGTTAAACCCCCCAAAAAATAAACACAAAATATCCAGGAAATATGGAACACCATGAAAAGACCAAACTTAAGAATAATAGCAATAGATGTTCAACTCAAAGCACAGAAAATATATTCAATAAAATCATAGAAGAAAACTTTCCCAGCCTAAAGATAATATGCCTATGAAGGTATAAGAAGCTTACAGAACACCAAATAGACCGAACAAAAAGTACTTTTGGTACATAATAATGAAAACAATATACATGCAGAAAGACTATTAAGAGCTGCAAAGGAAAAAGGTCAAGTAACATATAAAGGCAGACCTATTAGAATTACACTGCACTTTTCAATGGAAACAATGTAATCCAGAAGGCCCTGGTAAGCATTATGCAGACATTAAGAGGCCATGGATGCCAGCACAGACTACTATGCCCAGCAAAACTTTCATTTACCATAGACAGAGAACAGATTTAAATAATACGAAGCCACGAATCCAGATGAATGCAAAGTACTAGAAGGAAAACTTCAACCTAAGGAAGTCAGCTGCATCCACAAAAATCACAAAAAATAGATGACATCACAGCAGTCAATCCCAAATAAAGGAAAAGCAAAGACAATAATATTACCAACAATAAAAAGTAAAATAACAGGAACTAGCAATCACTGGTCATTAATATCCTTTAATATAAATGTTCTCAACTCACCTATAAAAAGACACAGACAAACAGATTGGATACAAAAACAGAATTCATCCTTTTGCTGCATACAAGAAACATACCTCAACCTCAAATACAGACATCATCGCAGAGTAAAGGGTTGAGAAAAAATTTTCCAATCAAATGGACCTAAGAAACAAGCTGGTGTAGCTATCCGAATATCTAACAAAAATAGACTTCAAGCTAAAATCAATCAAAAGAGAAAAAGGACATCTAATATCAATCACAGTAAAGATCCATCGAGAAGAAATCTCAATACTGAACATGTATGTGCCAAATACAAGGGCACCTTGTATACTGCCATGTGGCAGTGGCTTACCAGCAAAGATTCTAACTGGTGTCTCTCTCAGGCTGAGCATCCATGGCTTCTCTCTTTGCCTCTTCTTCCCAGCATTCCGTTTCGTTTTCCCCACCTAGCTCTGTTCCCCTATAGCTCTGCTACAGACCCAAAGCAGTTCCTTCACTAACCAATGAAAGCAACACATAGAAGGAGCTCCTAGACAATTTCCCCTTTTCTGTTTAAACAAAAAGAAAGGCTTTAACTTTAACATAGTAAAATCACATATAACAAAACAGGTATCAAATAAGAACTGCAGTTAAAAGCTGAATGAAAAACACATGATCATCACATTAGATGCTGAAAAAGCCTTCCACAAAATTCAACACCCCTTCATGATAGAAGTCTTGGAGAGAGCAGGGATACAAATGTAAGTGTTTATGTGTTTCTCACCAAGCCTGCCTCCTGACCACCAGTGTTAAAGATGAGGATGTGGATGGAGAGAGGGGAATACATGCACCTGTATTACTCACCAGCATCTGCTAGAAATGAGCAGCAACCTGATAATTTGCTTGGCTTTTGGAGGATTTACTCACTATTTAGATCCTGAAACACTAATACAGAGAAACAGGGATAATTTTTCCATCAGCTTCCACCTCCCATTACTGAAAATCTCAGTGCTCACATGAGACTAATCCAGTTCTACTATGTCAAATTAATTACTCCACCACCAAGAGAATCCCCAGGACAGGGGAAAGAAACACAGGTATAGAAAGACAGATTGGCTGTCAACTGTGAACACATGGAGATGAAGTAAGGTGCAAGAGCCTCCAAAGTGGATGAGGCTGAAAGGGTGAAAGTGGGCATGTAAGACTAACCCAAATTCATTATTCATTTCATTTCTAGATCACTAACTATCTGTCTGTCTCTGCCTATTGTTTCTCCTTGAGTCCTTGTAGACTACACGACTTTACCAACCAAATAGGATATATATACTTTCAAATCTCTGGAGTGTATTTTATCCAGACGGGTTTAATCATGCTTTTTTCCCTCATGTTTTGACACTACATCACATGTTTGGGGGATTTGCTTTTAAGAAAAAGTGTCTGGGAATCTTTAGATGTTTGTGACTTTCATACTTAAAAGCAGTTACGCTTCTGGGTAACTCCAGCTCTTTTGATAAATATTGGCATCAGGAGATCAATCCCCAAGGGTAACATTGATGGTTAGTGAAGGTATGGCCATTTTAAAGATATTTTAAGGTTTATAGATTAAAAGACACTATAGATATAGATACAGGTCATTTTTACTATGTAATCTTAATTTGCTTTCTGTAGCTATGATAAAAACAGTCTGGCACCAAAAAAAATTGCAGGAACCTATTTGACTTATAGGTTACAGTTTATTCCATGGGGAGGCAATGATAGGAATTTATTTCAAAGCAGGTCAATTGTCCTCATCAACATAGACCATAAAACCCTATATGGACAAGTTCAGCAGAACTGCTGTATACAGGCAGCCCACACATGCTTCAGCATTGCCAGGGCATACATTACATTCAATTTTTTTCTCTATGGCTTGCTCAGCTAGTTTTTTCACATAGCTCAAGAAAGCATCCCTAGGAGTGCAGCTGCCCACCTAGACCCTCATACATCCATTGTCTACTAAGTAATTGTGTGAAGAGGCAATTCTTCAGTGCTGCTATTCTCTTCCCAGGTAACTGACTCCAGGGGTGTGTCAAATTAAAACCTAAAAGTAACTATGACCGCATTGCAATGCTGATATTTACTATCTCTATGTGATATTAATAACATGTTTATTGAATTTTATTGAGCATTTAAAAGAACACATTATAACATTACTGACATTGTTATTAATTAAATTACAGAGATGGAAACCTTTCATTTGTTTTGTGCTTTAATACATTTGACTACGGGAACTGGAGAGGTAAGATTTAGGAATACAGGTGCTCTTCCAGGGAGTCTTAGATACCCAGCATTCAGAGGGCACCTTACAACTAGCTGTAAACCCCATTCTAAAGAATATGATGCCTTCTGGCCTCCAAGGGTACAGCTTTCAAGGCAGGCACTTATTTATATGTGGGTAAAACACACATATAAAATAAATAAATCTATGTTTAAACGTATCTGGCTGAGTACGGACTGTCAAAGACTGGTGCTCTGACCACTCATTCTTGTGTACTTAATTCTATACTGATGTGGGGTTAGATTGTGCCACTTCGTTTTTAATTTCAGAGAACTATTTGTCTTGAATAATGATATATTTTTAGGTGTCGTTGAGTCAGGGTGATATAGACAGATGCAAATGTTCGAGGCTGTGTTCACAGCTGAGCCCCCACTCTTCACTATTTTCACTGACTAGTGAACATCTCTAGAGACAGCCTAGTTCACTAATCAGGTCATATACTAGGGAAAGAATACTGGTGCCTACAGGGTTCAGGAAAGCTACTGGGATTCTCAGGGCTTTAGCGACCCTCTTCTGTTAGTTAGATCTTGAGCTGTTAGTTGTAGAAATGCATGCGGTCTGTCCTGTTATTTTCCTTTGTCTTTCCAGGATCACTTGTCTTTCTCTACATTGCACGCTCTCCTAAAGGAAACTACATCTGAGTTTTCCTAGTCCAGAACTTCTCTGGTTGATTCTGAATTTCTCCTCATTGTCAACAAAGTAGCCCCTCTCATCCCAACCCTCTTCTCTTGCCCCACAGAAATGACGCCTACTCTAACCTTGTCACCTCAGGTATATTTTACTCTTCTACTGTCCACATACACTCTCTTTTATTCTGAGTTTAATGGTCAATTTCTTCTCCCTGAAGCAGGGTGGGAATTGTATGACTATTGGTATAAATCGTGTCTTGTATGTAAATGATTTCAGTTCTGTGGGACTTAAGGAAAATAAAACACAAGGGATCAAGCCTGCAACAATGCTTCCACGGGGAGTAATAAATTCCCAGCATTTCCCAACAGCTCTTTCTCTCTTATCCTTTCCACACAAACACCAACTGGACAAGACAGTGACCTGGTTAAAGGAGGGCCTGGTATACTTACTGCTGAGATGCTGTGTTCACAGCACACTGTAGTGGTGTGTCATTTGTATTTCAATACATAAAGTTTGCCTGAAGATGATCTTCTGAGCAAGATAGCCACACTCGTCAGCCAAACAGACCAGGCAGTGGTGGCACATAGCTCTAATCCCAGTCGCCACACTAGTTCACCATAGAAGCTTGACAGTAGTGGAGCACACCTTTAATTCCAGAACTAGAGAGAAATATAAACTGGGACAAGACAGTAACTAGCTCTCTTTTCAGCCTGAGGATTTCTTAGAGATAAGAGATCCTAGTGGTTTGGCTGCTTAGCTTTTCTGTTCTTCAGGTTGAAACCCAATATTTCTCTCTGGGTTTTTATTAATCATGCTACAAAACACAGTTTTCCATGTGTTATCTTTAGGTTCCATATTCACACACCCCACAACTCTGCAGAAGTACGGTGAGAATCTGCAGGGTAGAGGGAAGGGCATAGGGTACCATGTGGTTTCAGAAGGTGAAGAATACTTTAAAATCCAGCATTTAGTTCTTTTGTCTAAATTAAATCAGCAGTTAGTGGAAATTTTTCATGGTTTTAAGGAATATGGGAGCCAGTGAAACGGTAAAATGACTCCATCACAGTAAAAACCAGCCTGTGGTTTTGTATATCTTGAAGTAATTTGTCCTTAGATTCTCTTATTTAATAATTGAAAACTAAAAATATTACACATATAAAATATAAGCAAATGGTACCTATAACATAGAAAGAAATTATTATGCTACATTTTTACTCTTTTGTTTCTTGTCTAAATTTTAGAAGTTTGGTGGATTCTTTTGATAATGTTTTTTAAATCAAAAACAACCCAGGGAGAGTGCCAATGAGCAGCCCACAGTCTGCAGTTTAAAAGCAAGTGTAGGCCGGGTGGTGGTGGTGCACTCCTTTAATCCCAGCAGTCAGGAGGCAGAGGCAGGCAGATCTCTGTGAGTTCGAGACCAGCCTGGCAAGAGCTAGTTCCAGGACAGGCTCCAAATCCACAGAGAAACCCTGTCTCAAAAAAGCAATAAAAGAATAAAACAATAATATCTATCTATCTATCTATCTATCTATCTATCTATCTATCTATAATGCAAGTGTAGGAACTGATCTGCTGTTATGCATCTTCTGAGATGCAAACAGCCTGTGTGCAATGGATTCATTAGGGGACCTGCCTGAGGGTTAAAGGGGAGGAGCCAAAGGGAGCAATCAATGTGTATTTGATTCATCGGTAAGAGAGGAAAAGGTTTTCATGAGAGCATCTTGCACTCCAGTGCACTGAAAGATGCCATTGGGGACACCACATATCGTCTAGAACCAGCCTCCCATGGTCTTTGCTGGGTTCAGGCACAGCTCTGACACATTATTGGAAGGGAGATCTTGGCATCAGCTAGGGTTGGTTTCATAACTCAGCCTGTGCAGCCTTGAGTCAGTTACACACCCCTGCGGTCCATTGGCTCAGTTTCCTGGATACTTTTTTCAAAAGTGAGGGAAGCACACTCCATCACCTGAAGCTATGACAGGAGCCTATCTGCATTTTATGCAACGTACATAATCATAGACTTTACTGTTGTCTGCCTGAATAAGAATCATGGAAGAATTGACCATGGTGTAAAGAGCTGTTTTGAACTATTTTGAATTGAGTCTGTTCTTGGCTTAGATATGTACATCTGCTATAACCCTCACCAGAAACATGCAGCTTTCACTTCGCTGCTTCCTGCCATGATGTACTACCTTTCTTCAAACTAAGAGTAACAATAAGACTCCTTTAAATAGCTACTTAACAGGGGTGTGGTGCCATTATTAGAAAAATGAGATATATGTTTGCTCATTGCCCAAAATTAGTAAATTTATTCTTGAAACACTGAAGGTCATTTTTCTTTCCTCTACAACAATACTTTGAAATATTATTCAAAGACATCACTGGTTTTATTAAAACACTCACGATGATTTATTGACTATAGTGGAATTTTTTGAATAATACTAATTAAATTAATGGTCTTGTATATGCTGAGAAACACATGACAGTTCAAGTGGCTTTTCTTCTAATTTTTCTAAATATTCAGAAATGGGAGCGTGGAGGGATGCAGAAAATCAACTCAGTATGCTTTGCACAATATTCTGATCACTGTTCAATTCCACTACTATGTGAATGTTTAACTCACAAACTTCCCTTTCTTGTTCACCACCAAGAGCACACATAAATATCAGCAAGCATCACAATATTAAATATTTTACAAAATTAGAAAGGCCAATAGTCTTAGAAATTCAATCACTTTATAAGTTCAGTTTCTTGAAAAAATAGTAAAAGTCTCTCAAATGTAGGCTTCCATTAATCAAAAATAAATTAAATTCTTTCTTATTTCAAGAGGAAAGAACTAGGGCACAGTCTTAATAAAATAAAAGCAAAATCAAACAGCTACTCTGTAAATAACTGCCTTGCCCAATGTCTAGGATCCACTCAAGATCTTCTGGACTGTTTTCAAGCTGGTTCTTCTGCCCTGGGTCACTTCTCTGGCTCCACCCACTGCACCCTGCACTGACATCTTAAGATCAAGTAGAATCCACCTCATGGCTGCTGCTGTTCTTGGGGGTCATCCTATGGTACTGGCATGTCCAAATTGCTGGGTTCTCTTGCTACAACTTAACTATGTTGAGTCCGGTGAGGAGGGAGTCAGGCAAAGATGGGGCAGATCACCAAAGTTTAATAAACCAGAAGCAAACTTTATTCCAGAAACCAGAATCCAGGAAAGAAATAAGAAATAAAATAAAAAAATCTCCATGGGGCACAAAAAGCTTAAAAGCTAGCTGAGACGACAGCCATAAATGAATTTTGTAAGGCTGTGGCAAAGGCCAGTTTCTGAATCCACCTTTCACATGGCAGGAACAGTGCATAAACCAGAGGTCATACATCTGTCTTCTATAACTTACCACAGCTCATATCCATGTTAATCAAGGATGGCCAGGGGTGTTGGGCTCTCAGTTTGCAGAGAGATGCTTCTGCCTTGTAAATAGAGCTATGGGTGTAAAGCGGAGTAACCCACTGTTAATAGTTAATCCTTAAGCTGTTGAGAAAGCTACTGACAGTCTATTTGACAGTCTATTCGAATTCTCCTAGGTTTACAACTTTATATTTCTTTATTTCTACATTCTTGTTTTTGGAATCTACATTTTCATATTCTTATTCTTGGCCCCTACAGCTACCCATTCACCAATAACCTTTCCACCAGCGCTAACACACTCTTCCAAGTCTCAGAAACTCTCCATGACCCTTCACATATTCCTTCAAAATTATTACCATGTGACACTACCAATTTCGGATGCCAGGAATTGAGTACAGCTTTGACTGTCTCTGGAACACAGCTTTTGGGCGTTAACTCTGAGGAAAAATTTCCCAGAAGACTTTACTTAGTGATGCTGCCTCCTTCTTAAATACCCTACTTTCTCAGCTCCTGCTGACCAGCAGTCATTGTCAAAGTGTCCATTTAAATAAGCAGTTCAGGTGCCAACCATATATCAGCATCTGGGAACCCTGGGGCATGTTTATGCTAATAAACATTAAGTATGTAGTACTATTGCTCTTTTATCTATGATTAATTATTCTAGAAAATATGGTGGGAAAGTGGGAAAAGTTTCATGATTCCCAATGACTCACTGGAAATACTATTGCAAACTTCTCCCATGACAGAAATCATGTCAATATGCTAAAACTCTGAACTGTGAAATCTTAATTAACATCATGTATCTTTTTTAACTCTCATTTTGCTCATAACTTAAGTAATTTCCTCAGAGGTCCTTATGTGACTTGCATAAACTTGGAACTACTCTTCCATCTCATCTGGAAGCATCCAATCATTTACTATGAGACAGGTGGTTGATTACTGAGATCAATCTTTGCCAAGCAAGTTCTTTAAGTAATAACCAGTAAAAAAACAATTTCTTTAATTTTCATCATTTCTGCGTGTCTGCCTTTCTCAGCAGGAAGCCTGTCAGCAAGGTAATCCTGTCTATAAGATTGCCTTTCTCAGTAGGCAACCTATCTGCCAGGTAATCCTGTCTGTGAGTTTACCTTACTCTGTAGGAAGCCTGTCAGCAAGGTAATCCTGTCTGTGAGTTTGCCTTGATTCTCAGCAGGAAGCCTGTCAGTAAGTAATCCTGTATGTGAGTTTACCTACTCAGTAGGAAGCCTATCAACAAGGTAATCCTGCCTGTGTGCCTGTCATACTCAGCGGGAAGTTTGTCAACAACGTAATCCTGTCTGTGAGTTTACATTACTCAGCAGGAGGCCATGGAGCTCTAAGAAAAGCAAGGCTTGATTTTTACAAATGAAATGGCTGACCAGGAAGCTGCAGTCTTAGAGGGGGCCTTGGAGCTGGCTGAAGCTGCACTGATGCTGTTAATTGTCTGCCAACATCACGGGGACCTTAGAAGAATAAATAAGATAAGGAAGCATAAATCTAATGGCTTCCTTATCTGCTAAAAGGACAGAGATTTACCTATTACCTGGACAGCCAGCCTTAACTTCTCCATGGCAGTCTCTATGGCTTTGCTGAAGACAATCTACAGTTCCATTAAGCCAGCTGTTCTAGGATAATGGGGACAGCTGTAATACATGTGAATTTCATGAGCACAACACCAACCACTACACTTCCTTGACTCCAAATTTCTTTATTAGAAATAATGTCTAGAGTACCATAATGGCAGATCACCATGTAGTACATGTATCCCACTTTTAGTAGATTTATACATAGGGATGTCTAATTAATACCCACAATAAATATCTATATATGCCAGTAAGTAATTCTACAATGTTGACTTTCCCAAGATATAAGTGGTCCAAGGTATGTGAACTGAGACCTAGACACTGGGTGGTTATTCAAAGAATGGATTAGTTTTGGTCTGTGCTGTTGGAGGATTTGGCATCAAGCCACTGCCATGTTCCATTAAGCTTTGGTGAATGAATGTCCTTGTTTTTTTACCTCATGTAGAAATTCCACCCTGACACTATGGCCATTTTTTTTCATGGCCCCAAAGCCCGATATGGTGTCTGTTAATCTGAAAGATGGGAAGAGAGAGACCAACAATCCAAATAACTGTGGTCAAATTAATTAAAGCATGCAGTTAATTAAATAAATTTTTCTTATTTGTGTATAAGAGCTGTAGTGATGAGGAAGCGGGCCTGCTTTTTGTCCCGCCCAGCTCCCGCATGGCTAGCTTATACCCCGA
>LOEQ01010040.1:22636-39685 GCA_001685075.1 Bramus lutescens | reverse complement strand
ACCTCCTTGAACTCACCCTGGTCCCAGTGCCCAAACAGGCTGAGCTGGGGGATCTTTTGCCCCACAAAGGGAAGGGAGGAGGTGCCTGAATGCAAGCTGGGATGGGGTTTGAAGCTAGGGACAGTGGGCGGTGATGGGGGTTGGGGGATGACCGTGTGGGTCAGGAATGCACTCACCCCTCCGATGGATGTTCTGCTACAGGATCAGTGCCTGTTGCTGGCCAGGGGACCTCACAGACAAAGCCATAATCTTCCTTCTTTATCTCAGTCTGCTCCATTTCACTGTGACTGGTGGTCCTGGTGACCTCTACCTGTCACCAGCATTTCTCAAACTTTTAGGGTCCATCCTTGCAACTGGACTCTCTTTGGAACTCTAACTCTGTCATACATTTACAAACCTCAGTTGTGCCCTATGATCCCTTCATGTTTTTAAAACCATTTTCACCCAGGTAACTCTTAAATTACAAAGTTTAGCTAAAGAGCAAAGTACATTCTAGTGTATAAAAGCACTGAGGTTCAGGTTTAGTGTCTTATTAAGTGAGTATGCTTTTAAATCCTATCTTTTATAAACCTTGTTTTCAGGATAGGACATGAATTAGCATATGAAAATTGACCCCAATTCAAAATATCT
Source organism: Bramus lutescens (assembly GCA_001685075.1). Taxonomy (NCBI): domain Eukaryota; kingdom Metazoa; phylum Chordata; class Mammalia; order Rodentia; family Cricetidae; genus Bramus; species Bramus lutescens. The sequence goes on along the minus strand of LOEQ01010040.1, from coordinate 39,055 downwards.
TGGAGACCTGTTGTTGCCTTCTTAGTAGATCAACCCAGTGTTACCAGGTTTAATTTTTTTTGTCTAGTTTTAAGTAGTGTTAATTTTAATAGATTTTTAGCCATAGCCAAAAAAAAACTTATAAATCTCAAGGTACAGAATGTTCACATAATCCAAGTCCATTTTCTTTTGGCTGTTGTATTTTGTTTTGCTCTCCCTATAACTGTACCAGTGGCTCAGACTAACAGAGTGACTTAGAGGAAACTTTTTAATAAGCATTCCTGGGTCTAACAAAGTAAGAGTCATAGTCCAGCTCTAGAGCCAGTTTTTCAATAAAGAACAGCATAAAACAGTTTTAATGTTATCTACATCAAAAAGACATCTGAACTCCTGCTAACCTGAATCCATTGACCAGAGCCCTGATCATTAATGCAGCCATGGCAGTGGTGTGTGGTGACTGGTTATTGTTGGCAGCAGAAAGATCAAAATTATCCACATCATTTTTCTTTCAGTTCCATGCTTGCAACAAAACTTATGAACACACCAGAAAACACAGGCAAAACTTTTGAAAAAAAGCAAACATACACAGCTTTCTTGATAAATATACAAAAATCCCTATAGTGGTATAGTATTTGTATTTTAATAAATAAAGCTTTCCTGAAGATCAATGCAAAGCAGTCACACTACTCAGCTATACAGGCAGTTGTAGCCACATCTTTAATCCCAGCAGCCACACTAGTTAGCCATTGAGGTTGGGCAGTGGTGATGTGTGCCTTTAATCCCAGATTTAGAGAGAAATATATGACAAGAGGAGACAGGTCTCAGCTCATTCTCAATCTGATGATTCATGGAGGCAGGATTACCCATTTTCAGTCTGAGATAGAAGTAAGAGCCAGTGGCTGGTTGCTTTGCTTTTCTGATCTTCAGATTTAACCCCCATATCTGTCCCATATCTGTCTCTGCATTTTTTATTATTTGTGCTACAAATTTCAAACAAGACAAACAGAACTTTCCAACCAGGACTAGCCTAATATGATCAAATTTCCAACTTATTTTACAGTTTCTTTTCAAAATAAGTTTTTGCAGGCATGAAACCACAGTAAACATAGTTCATATCCCTACTGGCCTTTGATAACTATCTATAGACCTTCAGTTCATTTCTCTGATTCCTCAGACATTTTTACTTCAGGCAAATCCCCCTTTCTCTCTCTCTCTTCGTTATTCCAGTCTCCTGCCTCTCTTTCACTGTCCAGACAACACAAAAACCTTTACCTAAGTCTTTATTGTGGCTTCCTTCAGTAGTCTTGCATATATTGGATAGCTACAATATTTTAAACAAGAACAGAAACATGAATTTACCATAACAAAAATAACCTAAATTTGTATCAACACATAAAATACTGTATCAGTGTGGGGCATTTGAGACTAGTAGTTGTTTTTTCTTACCCTAACCAATAATTTGTAACAATACCCTGTAAATGATGACAGATGTTTATGACCCATTGGATCTGAATGACCAAAGCAACATTGGTGGAAGAAAGTGTCCAATTGTAACACACTTTGCTGCTGCAGTCTTGGCTGAAGTATCAACATGGCTGCTGTAGCTTAGTAACCATAGGCAATGACTCCACCCCATCAGTCCAGTCCGTGGAGCCAAATTTCAGCCAATTTTGAACAGAAGTCAAAGTGGGCATCCTCCAGGAAAGGCCTCGAGAACCCCACCTGCTAGCAAGGAATGGGTTGCTGTGCTGCTTGGGGGCAAAGATTGTTAACTTCTCTGGCCATAGCAATTAACCCCAAATTCTCTGTTTGGCTTTTGAAATCCAGTAGGGGCATACTCACTCCTTGCAAGCTGTGTCTGGCAGCCTTTGCTTGAATGTCTCAACAAGGCTGTAAAGCCTAGCCACACCACCCACAGAGGCATGCTGCCTGTTATCCCCGCCAAAGCTTGTATGGCATGCCAAGGCAAGCCCAGCCCTGCTTGCCCACATTGCCTGCATGCTATCAACCAAGAGTAATAGAGAGAGGCTGCAACTTCTCAATGAAATACTCAAGGTGGGTAGAGGTTGTTTGCATTATCCCTTCCAGGAAAATATGGCCTTTTAATTGTCAAACCCCACACTTATGGCTCTGTCTCTAAAGTCCTGAAAATGATCCAATATATCAAAATCAAAGGAGTCATGCTTTGAGTCTGTCATATTATACCAGTCTCCTACATTGGAAAGAAGATAAAAAAGAGACCAAAACAAACAAACATAAATCACTGCTCAGAACAATACATAGTCCTTCTGGTGCCTGGAGGCAAAACGGAACCAAAGATGCTAGCTTCATGATGGAATGCAGAAGTGACCCCTTCCATCTTTCTACAGAAACCAGAGGAATCCAATCCCATTCAGAAGGGCCCTGGGACCCAAAACAACCACAGGGATCCAATCCCATGCAGAAAAACTTGGATGTCTTCTCAGGTACCCCACCTGTGGTACTCCTGCATGTCTGATTAGACTGTGTACAGGCTCTTACAGATTCTCGTCCCACTTACAAAAGGATATCTAAAGCAGAGAGACACAAAATGAAAGTGAACACAGAAAACTTACTGACTCAAGACTTTAAAATCAATGTTCTTGGTGATCTTGAGGGATCCAGGATGAGCCCACAAATGTTGTGACCAGATCATAGTGTTACAGCTAAATCTGCCACACAGAGCACTGCACAGCCTGGAAACATCTCTCTGTATGGCGGTGGGAATCTGCCATGCTCTCCTGCCTGCCCAAGCCTAGTAGACCTGATCCTGCCACCTGCCCAGGCAGGAAGATCCTAGCCATGGGCATGGTCTCAGCTACTTTCCTCCTGACTCCGAGTGGGCACACAAACATCCGGGCCCACAAATGATCCATAGCTGGAGTTTGTACTGGCAGCAGAGCCCAGGAAGCCTCATTTTAAAATGGTTTGGCTTTTTTTCCCTGCTACCATTGCTTAGTCAAGAAAATCTCTCTGCAGCACCCCACCAGCAAACAGCAAAAAGCTGTGTTAAACTCTATATTTGTGTCTAGAATTCCTTTTCAAGGCTTCTCAGGTTTTACATAGAGTTAGTTGACCACGTTGAAGGCACCAGTTGTTACAGGGAGTTGGGCCCCTTTTCCAGCTGCCTTGCTAGCTTATACCCAAAATAACCACACAGAAACTGTATTAATTAAAACACTGCTTGGCCGTTAGCTCTAGTCTCCTATTGGCTGACTCTCACATCTCGATTTAACACATTTCTATTTATCTGTGCTCACCACAAGGTCATAGCTTACTGGAAAAGATTTAGCATATCTGACCTGCTGTCTCCATGGTGGCTTTCTGACTCTTTTTGCTTTCTTCCTCCCAGAATTCAGCTCTGTCTTCTCCTCCTACCTAAGTTCTGCCCTATCAGGTCAAGCAGCTTCTTTATTGATTAACCAATGAAAGCAACACATAAACAGAAGGAACTCTTACATCATCATAGGGTCCCCACAAAACTAACATGGAGTCCGAACTCATATACAAAAGCAAAGAGCCTTTAGCCAAGCTTGAGCTTGGACCCTCCATGTTCATGATACAGCAGTACAATCAGAGAGTGCCAGTCCTAGGCAGGGTAGGGTTTTTAATCATACTAGAACTTGAAGGGTGAGGGGGTTTTCAAGGTTTTAGGATCACCAATGGGCTGACATGTGTTTAGGTATCTACTGTTAAAGGGGATAGGTACATGCTGGGTTAAGGCATCTGATGATTCTTTCTACAACTGTTGGAATGTTAGGTATTTTCCCCTTGGATGCTGATTTGTCTGCTAGTGGGTGGTGATGTGGGATTCCCCATAAATAGGATTTATTGGCATTGATTAATAAAGAAGCTTCTTTTGGCATATGGCTTAACAAAGTAAAGCCAGGCAGAAAATCTGAACAGAGATGTAGAGAGAGAATAGGTGAAGTCAAAGAGATGTCATGTAGGCACTGAAGGAGAGAGATGCCTTAGAATCCTGGCGATAAACCACATGCCTTGTGGTAAAATATAAAATAATAGAAATGGCTAATTCAAGATGTAAGAGCTAGCTAGGAATACACAAGAGTCATTGGCCAGCAGTGTTGTAATTAATATAGTTTCTGTGTGATTATTTCAGGTCTGGGAATCTGGGAAACAAACAATAGGTCTCCACCTACAGAATGGCACCCAAACTTTTGGGACTGATGGCCGCCACCCACTTTGGGTCTGGGTGCTTGTATACCCACTTGGTGTCAGGAAGAAAGTAGCTGGCACTATGTCCACTGATCAGTACTCCCTCCCTCGGCAGGTGAAGGGATCAGGTCTGCTAGGAGTGTACAAGCAGGAGAGCATGGTAGATTCCTACCACCATACACAGAGATATTTCCAGGCTAAGCACTGCACTTCTTGGCAGATTTAGCTTTTTATCAGATTAAAAGGGTTTATATGCTGCCTGGTGCTACTCTGAATTGAGGTGGTGTGTATGGCTCCTATCCAGCCATCCCAGAGCTGTCAGTAAGGTACTTCTGCCATATTGAAAGTCTAAATAAGGGCTGCCACAACCACACTGCTTATCATTTTAAAGTGTTCTTGGTCAGAAAATAATTACAGACATGCAATAAAGACAGATTCAGACAGAAATAAACCTCTGAACAGGTAACCGTGTGTTTAGAAATAGTAAGTAGGCTTGAGAGAGAAGAAAAAATATAAAAATACAAAGTCTTAAAGAGACAGTACAGACAGTCATAGAGGAGTAAATAAAAATAAGCCATGTAAAGTTGGAATATGCACAAAGAATCTGGATTATTTATATTATTGTGTTTTCTTTGAATTTTTTTGACTACAGAGAGGTATTTGATTCTAGGGCCTGCTAAACTAAACCAACATATATACTTTAAAGGTATCTTGACTTCAAAATTTGGGTCTGAGGATGTGTTGCTTTGGAAGAGAGGTTCTACTTATATTTCCACAGATGATAAGAACCTGTGGATCGCTTCCAGAATAATTTGGTTTGATGGACCAAGACCCCCTGAAAGGTCTCCGGGAACTCCAAAATTACTTTACACAACAAAAAATGGGAAACAGTTTGGAAAGAACTATGTCCAAATTCCCAAATATCATTTATAAATGTTTGTTTGCATCTAAAGGGGGATATGCTATAGAGATGAATATTTTGCATGGTAAAATGGTCTATTGATACAAATTAAAGTTCATTTTGACATATGTATTTCTGCTTTTGTTTAAGGTATTATATTTGTGCTGCTCATTTAAAATGTAATATATAATTAAGAAACATAGGTTAATAGTCATATTTAATAGCCAAGCTTATTGTCATGTTAGTTTGGTTTTCTAGATGTACAGAGATATATTTCAGAAAGACAGATATTCTTCAAACCTTTAAAAGACTAACAGAACTTAGGAATTTTCTTGACAATGAGACACATCTGCTTCTAACAGCACCAAGAGGAATGATGGGCATTGAAGAGGCTCCTTATTGAAGGGGTTAGCCATTTGGGCAAGAAACTGCTCTTGCATGGACTTCTTGATGATATGCTGTATAAACTGTACATGTAGAACCCACAGAAAATTGACTACTTAAGTTGCCTAAAGATGGTGAGACAGTCCTCCAGGGTTTCTACTTCATGAAAGAGACTACCAGGTATTCTGCAGGACACAGAAGACTGACAAACTGCCAATATAGGTGGAACTGACTTTGAAATTTTGTTCTCCATGATAAAGTTGCCAGATATTATAGGCCTATACACTGAAGACGGATGCCCTGAAGTTACAGAAGAACTTTGAGTGATTGTCTAGACAGTGAGATGTCTCTGTAAATTCTAGAGTTTTGGAAGTTGTTTACAATGTACTTCCTGTTGACTTTAATAATATCATATCCTTCTGGGGACTTTGATGGAGTTGAAAAATAGATAATTTTAATTAATAGTTTTCCTTAGTTTCAATAAAAGATAAAATAGGTATAAATATTGTAATTGTAATTCTTGGTTGATAACTGTTTTGTTGTATGTAATCTTGCTATGTTAAAGTTAAAACCTTAGTTTTTAATTAGACAGAAAAGGGAAGGTAATGTGGGGTTCCCCCCTGTATGCTGTGAATATAATTTATTGCCATTGGTTAATAAAGAAGTGAAGGATGCTAAAAACAAATCCCACACCATCTCAGAATGGCATATAATAAAGGGTTATTCATTTAGGGTAGACTCAGCGATCATAATCCTCTGCACAAATGGAGAAACAGGATCCAAATCCAGCAACCAGAAGAGAGAGCAAGCACACACTTTACATTGGCATTTATAGTATAAGAGGCCAGGCCCAAGTAGGCTGATAACTTAAAGGACACTGGCTGAGGAGTTCCTATAGCACCTCCCACTTTTGTTTAAATAAGAGAGTTCTAAGTCTAATACGAGCTTATATACAATAAGAACAAATACTAAGTATAAAAATTGGAATTAAAACCAGCATAAACAATATCAATCAAGAAACTTGTGATAAATGTTTCAATAATTATCCTATACTAAAAATGCTAAGTCTTATATTATAAATAACTTGGCCAAGTCATGAAAGGAAAGGAACTATGACTATCTAGTCTTCAACCCCATCAAAGATCTGAGAAGGGAAATAGTATTGCTTGAGTAAGCAGGACGTGCAATCAAGCAACTTCCAAAATGTGCATCAAATGACAGAGTCAACTGGCTACCTAGGCAATCACCCAGAATCTCATTTGCAATGTTGAAGCAATCAACTTTAGCTAATGCCTAGAGTAACTGACAGACCATTTTCAGAGGCAGGAAAATTTTCAAAGCCATCTTACCTTGTCTTGGAAAGATATGACAGTCTTTTTTCTTTTATCCTGCTTGTCCAATCTGGACACCATATATTTTGTCAGTGGCCAATGCATGGGCAGTTCCTTGCCCAAAGGACAATTTTGCCAAGAAGAAAACAAGTTCCAAGTGGAGTGTCTTTGGTACTCAACATTCTCTCAGAAATAGATTGGTTCTGCCGGAACAATCGTGTCTCATGTCAACAGAACCCTAAGTTATTTAAATATCATATTGTACAGCTCTTTGAACTTGTTGAATATTACCTATCTATGCGGAATACAATCTCTATGTATCTAAAGAACCTGATAAGTCTAACTATGAGTATGACAAACATGAATGGCTATTGATCTGAAATTCTTAATACCTATATAGCTTAAAGACTAAGGCATCATATTAGAATATTAAACTATCTTTAAACAACTGTGCAAAAAATAATAACAATGACCTCAAAATGTAAATAATGTGTAAGTATCTTGATTAGAAGTCAAAATATATAGTGCAATATAATAAATATATCCTAAAATTGTATCAATATACAAAATGTCTTAAGCAGAGGTATGTATGCATGAATGCATGTTTACAATATGACAAAATAGCTTTGCCTAGGTGTACAAATATTATAGACAGAAATACAAGCATATTCAATATAAGTTCAATTTGTATCAATTTACAAGAATCTATACCAATTTTACAATTTCACAAGAATCTATACCAATGTAAATTGCCTATAAATATTAGCTCACAAGTATTCACTCTATCTGTCACTACTAGTATTCTAATCTATTATCCCATCCAATTTCCCTCCTTTTTTCCCAAAGAGATCCCTGAGCCTACACAATTTCCACTCTGACCCTCAACCCTATACCAGCTATAATCAACCCATAACTGATGTTCCTAACCCTGAAGACAAACTTTGCTGGGAGAGAGGACATCATGTTCTAGAATTACTTCCAGCTGTCATGGGGGTGATATTCTTTTTATGGGATCCCGTGAATGTAAAATGATGGTTAAGTTTCAAGATTACTGTCTGATATAATTGCAAATAGTCTCTGAGTATTTGGTAGGGTTTTTCTGAGATTCCTATTTGGAGTTCTGGCCAGACAGTTGTAAAGAAGCACACCATTTCATCTAACCAAGTCGGAACCATCATGAGCAGCTCATACCCAAAACAGGTCTTATAGTAGTTCTATCAGCATCATGATGTCATATCAACCATGTGGAGTAGATGTTGTGAGGCCCCATCTTCTTCCTGGAAACTTCAAAGATTACTATAGGAAAATTCATTGTTAATTGTGGAAAACTTAAACATTATTTATACAGACACATACAGAGATATATATTCAATGAAAGGTATGAAAGAGACAAAAATAGGTATGGAGAAAAGCAAATTTTTTTTCTAAATTTTTTCTTCTTTCTGTCCCACACCAGATGGCCCCTGACATGACACTAAAACTCTGAATTTTTCTTTTAACAACATGCTTGGATTTAAAGAAGGAGAGAGCCATTGTCCAACTCCAAAGCCAGGTTTGATTTTTAAGTGAACCTTGACTATTATTCTATTAGGCGGCATATGTATATTCAGTAATTCTTACCCTCCGTCCTCATAACATCATAAGTCATAGTTTTCTTTGCTTGGTGATCTTATCTAGGTAATTATCTTTTCCTCTTTAGGCATCTTGATGTTCAGAGTTTCTTCAATTTTTGAAAATGTGTATTTTTCTGCAAAGACAAGAATAGTACCCTGCCCCAGTTCTTATGAGGCTTCCTTATGACATGATTGTCACCTCTGTGAATGAGCCCTCATTTCTCTTACTCAAGAGATTTTTCTTTTACAAACCAAATCTTTATTAATTTTGATAATATCCATGGCTTTTCTTCTCTTGTGGAAACAATGCAAAATTCCTTCCCCAACATAGCACATCTCCTTGTTTCCATGGTAAGATCAACACATCCTTAAAATACACTGGCTGATCTAATTCAGAAGTTTTTGCTGTTATCCAATGTCTCACTGCTGCTGTTGTTTTTTTATTAGTAGTATTAAGAAAATTCAAGTTTAATAAAACATTATGCAATCTATTTCTAGAGGTATTTTCCATATCTTTCTGTCTGTTTAACATATCATTTATAGTGCAATTTGATCTTTCTATAACTGCCTAATGTGTAGGATTGCTTGGTATACTTGTAATATGCCTTATATTATAATAAGAAAAAACCATTTCATTTACTTAGAGACATATGCTGGACCATCGTCTGTCTTTATTTGTGCAAGTATACCCATGATGGCCATAAATTCTAATAAATGTATGATTACTAAATCAGCCTTTTCTGAGCTCAAAGCAGTTGCCCATTGAAAATCTGAATAAGTGACAATTGTGTGGGGTACATATTTTAATTACCAAAATCTGCAAAGTGGAACACATCCATCTGCCATATTTCATTCCTTTGAGTACCCTTTGTGTTACTTCCTACAGGTAGCAGTGTTTGGTTATAGAAAGAGAAAGTAGGACATCTCTTTATAATCTCCTTAGCTTGTTGCCATGAAATAGAAAACTTTCTTTAAGCCTTTGCTATTGACATGGTTTTTCTTTCAAAATTCTGAGGCCTTTAGCACACTTCCCATCAGTAATCAATCAATTTCTGCATTACCTTGTGCTAGAGGACCTCACAGTCCCATATGGAATCAGATGTGAGTTATGTATATAGGAAAAGCCTATTCCTGATTATATCTTGAATCTGTATGAATAATGAAGTAAATTCTGTATCGATTGTTATAAATTCAGTGGTTTCTATATGCAAGACAACTCTTTCTGCATATTGTGAATCAGTAACTATATTGAGTGGTTTTTTAAAATCCCTTAGCACCATGATAATAGCATATAATTCTGCCTTTTGGACAGAATTATAAGGGCTTTGTTCCACCTTACTTATATCTTCTGATTTATAATCTGCCTTTCCTGATGTATTTGCATCAGTATAGAATGTATGGGCTCCAGTTATTGGTGTGTCACATAAAATGTGGGGAAGGATTGAAGTTGTTCTTTTTATAAGGTTAATTCTATCACTTTTGGAACAATTGCTATTAATCTCTCCTAAAAAAAATTAGCACAAGCTCTTTGCTAAGGTTCATTGTTTTCCCATACATTTTCAGTTTCATCCATATTAAAGGGCACTATAATCTCTGTTGGGTCTATTCCTGCTAGTTAATGAAGTCTGAATTTTTTTCTTTCTGGTTAATTCAGAGACCTTTTTTAGCTAAGTTTTTAATTTTTTACTTGGTTTATGTGGTACAAAGATACATTCTAAGATAATATGTTCCTTTGCATTAAAATTTCTGTATTGGAAATTTTGGAAGGCATTATGACTAGAATGGAATTAAAATTTGGATTCACCCTATCCACGTGTGCCTCCTGTAATTTTTCTTCAATCACAACCAATTCTTTTTCAGCTTCAGCTGTTAATTCCCTGGGACTATTTGAGTCTTTGGCATCATCTAAGGTTTTGTTTAAATGAACTGTTAGATCAGGTGTTATCCCAACAGCTGGTCATAGACTGGAAATGCCTCCTAACAATCTTTGAAAGTCATTAAGAGTCTGCAACTGGTCTTTCCTAATTTGTGCCTTTTGTATTCTAATTTTCTATAAACCTATTTTATAACCTAGGTAATTGACAGAATCTTCTCTCTGTATTTTCAGGGGCAATTTGTAATCCCCATTTAGGCAAAACTTTCTTTACTTTTCAAGCATTCTTTCTAAAGTATCTGTGTGAATCAGATAGCAAAATGTCATTCATGTAATGGTAAACTGTAGATTTAGGAAATTGTTTACACATTATCTCCAATGGCTGAGTTATATAGTATTGGTACAGAGTGTGGCTATTGAGCATTTCTTGTGGGAGGATGGTCCATTGGTATCACCTAGTAGGGTAAGAATTATTATAAGCATGCATTGTGGAGGCAAATTTTTCTCTGTCCTTTCCTTGTAATGGTATAGTAAAGAAACAATCTTTTAAATCAGTAACTATAAGAGGCCATTCTTTTGGTAATAGAGAAGATAAAAAATTCCATATTGTAGAGGGCCCATAGATGGTATAACCTTGTTGACAGATTCCATATTGTAGAGGGCCCTTAGGTGGTATACCTTGTTGACAGCTCTTAGATCTGTCATCATTCTCTGTTTGCCAGATTTCTTTTTAACAATAAATACAGGAGAATTCCAAGGGCTAGTTCATTCTTCAATATGGTGAGCTTCTAGTTGCTCCTGTACCAACTGTTCTAAAGCCTGATGTTTGTCTTCTGTTAAAGGCCATTATTTAACCTATATTTGTTCCTCAGTTAACCATTTTAAGGTAGGGCTGTTGGTACCTCTACATGTTTGCTGTTTGCTTTGTGTTCTTGTACAGCCTGAATGGCTGGTGACCTTTTGTATAGTACCTTATTATATCCTTCTCAGAAATATGAGTTTCTTGGACTGCAGAAATGTTAATTTTGGTATTCCATTGCCTCTTGAAGGGGCCAACTTGGATACTAAGATTCTGGAGTAATGATACTCATGTCTGTACCTATGTTTATCAAACCTATAATTACAATGTCATTTATACACATTTTTAGCTTGGTCTTTGATCATTTATAGAAGTCTGCCAGAATATGCAATTTCTATTTTGATTGGAATTTTTGATTTATCCTCCATGTTGATTCCATCATCCATAACAGTATGGCCTTTTACAGCTGGCACTGGATTTTTTAATTTTCCTGGTGAGACATGTCCTCCACAGTGACTGGAAATGACTGGCCCACTTTTGACTTGGGGGCCTGCAAGAGGCCCCCCAAGGAGTTTCCTGATGGTATCAGGTTGCCTTGTCTGACTTTTGCTGATCTGCATTCATTGGTCAAATGTCATTTGCCACATATCCTACATAATACAGAAATTTAATACCTTTTATTTTGCCTTTTCCAGAAGAGACATTATTTCTAGGAATTCATTGTCTACAATCCCTTCTCAAATGTCCTATTCTACCACAACTAAAACATTTGGCATTTTGATTGCTCCTCATACCTTTGGAAAATGCTTCTCCTACCCAAGACTGAGTATCATAGTCAAATGTCTCAATGTTCATTGTATGCAGGATCCATTCATTCATTGGCACTGATCTAATCTTTAAAGGCCCAAGTATCATTTTGCATTTTAAGTTGGCATTTTCAAAAGCCAATGAGTACTTGTCCAGCTTCTGGGTCTTTTACTTCTGTTTTTACAGCCTTAATTAATTTTTGTAAAAAAGTCAGTAAAGGGTTCTCTCTGGCTCTGTTTAACCCTGGTATATGATTCAATTTATTTTCCTAGTTAGTGAATCCTTTCTTAAGCATTTAATGCTGCTTTGTGACATAGGGACAAGATTTGGTCATTGGAAAGAGCTTGAGCCTGTGGGTTGGTATAAGTGGCCTTGCCAAGAATTTGATCTTGGGAAGTCTCAAGTCATTTGCTTTTCCCTGTTGTTCTAAAAATTTTGCTTTCCCTCACAAATAACAGTTCCACAAAAGTTGTGACCCATTATCCAGGACTGCTGAAGTTAGTTGAAACCAGTCAAGTGAAGTAGCCTTATTGCTAGAAGCCCATGTCTTTACCATCTCCCTAACAAATGCCAAATATGAGCCATAAGAAACTACTGCTTGCTTAATTTCTTTTAGATCATTCATTCCTATAGCTATCCATCTACAATCTTTGGATCCTTTGGGGCATTTAGAACTTGATGCTTTTTTAGAGTTGATTATAGGGTAGGAAGCCAAAACCCTGTACAAATCATCTCTGAAAGCTACTGGCGATAGTAAATCCTATTCTTGTGCCTTCTTTCTCTGCTTATCAGCTCTAATAATTTCCTCTATCAATTCAAATCTTTTTACTACTGTCTTTTCTAAAACATGAATATTCTGGCCTGTGTATATTTCTAATGATTTTATTGAGGCACCTAGCCTCTGGTCTTCATTCTGCACATGTGATTTCAAGGTATAAAGTTTTTCCTTTAAAGATAACATCTCATCCTTGGACATTATTTGAATAATGTTCAGATTGCCTTTCCAGAGAGATACTCTATCTGCTAACCTATCGTATCTTTTTAACAGTTTTTGATTGTCAAATTCAACAGTATGTATTTTTTCAGATAAGTTATCAGTGCCATTTGACATGGATTAAATTTTGTCTGTCAAATTAATTTTATCCATTTCAATAGTATTAATTTTTTCAAGTAACTTTTGATTTTCCATGGTATTAATCCTGTCAGCTAGCTGTTCATTATTAGTCTGTAAAAACTGACTCATTTCTAAAAGTGTCTCATTCTTGGCTCTGTTATCAAAACATTTTCTCAAGGATATAATATGAAAAGAAAAGTTAGTTCCAATATCCAATAAATGGATGTATCAGAAAAGCCATATAAGCCTAGCAGAATATAATCCATAATATAAGTAAAAAGGTTCTTAAATCCCTGGATGGAAATATTGTCTACAATTATATAGCTTTGCACTTTATTGATTTATTTATTAATCAAATAGTTACCTTTGTTATGAGACTTTTTTAAATTGTTGAAGGTGTAATAATCTTTATTGTCCAGCATGCCTTGTAGCTGCAGCCATGTGGCAAAGGATGCGACCAGCCGTGGTGCAGCCTGTAGTGGCACAAACAGTCCTGCATGTCACTTTGGTTTCCCACCTTGGTGTCTGGTTGAATAGTGACAAATATGCTTTGTTTGACAAATTAAAAGCAATTAAATCAATTCCATACATGGAGCAAGAAGCCCAGAGCTCATGAGTAGGGAGCAGAAACCGGAAGCTGCACAAGTTGCTGCATGGCAGGAAAAGTGGCAGTTGACAGGGGAAGTGTGCACAAGCTTGGGAAACTTCCTAGTCAATGTGCTTAGCTCTGCTGTAATGGGGTGTTGCCAAAAAACACTTAGTAGGTGAAATCAAGCCAGGCAAGCAAGGGTGTGAGACCTTCTGGGATGAGGACCTTTTGGGCCTTTCAGACCAGTCAACCCAGTAGGTATGGAGGTGGTATCCACATGGGTACAGGATGAAGAGGGAAGCTAAAAAGAAATCCCACACTAGCTCAGAATGGAGTATAATAAAGGATTATTTATTTAGGGGTAGACTCAGAGATTACAGTTCTCTGCACAAAAGGGGAAACAGGAACCAAATCCAGGAGGCCAAAAAGAGAGGAGTGTGCACTATACATTGGCATTTATAGTATAAGAGGCCATGCCCAAGTGAGCTGGTAACTTAAAGGCTACTGGATGAAGGAGTTCCTACAACAAAGAAGCTGCTTTTGGTCAATGGCTTAACATAGTAAAGTCAGGCAGAAAATTAGAACAGAGATGTTGAGAGGGTGTAGGCAGACTCAAAGAGACACCGTGTAGCCACCAAAGGAGATAGATGCCCTGGGATCTTGCTGGTCTACCACAAGTCTCATGGTAAAATGCAAACTAATAGATGTGGGTTAATTCAAGATGTAAGAGCTACCTAGGAAAATGCTAGAGTCACTGGCCAAGTAGTGCTGCAATTAGTACAGTTTCTGTGTGATTATTTCAGATCTGGGTGGCCGTGAACCAATCAGGTCTCTGACGGCAGAATGACTCAAGGCCATGCCTAACCTGGTCCAGCATCTCAAAGGCCATTGACTGAAGGAGTTTTCCCCTCTGGATAGTCCCTGGATGAAATCAGGTTTTTGTCTTTCTTGGAACCACACATTGCCTTTGGGTAAACTGAAATTTAGGGCTACTCTGTGACTGGCTTCTATTGAGCCTATCATGGCAGCAATATAGCCAAGCAGCCTTGAGCCTCATAGCTTAAACTTATATTTCCTAACATCCCGAAATGTGTGAAATGAATTTGTATTATTTATAAATTACCCAGTCTCAAGTTTGTTTTTTGTTGTATTAGCACAGATGGGTGAAAATTTTCTTTAAGAAACAGAAAAGCAATGACAAGAGAAGATCAAGGCTGGCAAGCGGATTTAAGCTATCAGTGAATCCTGTGTCAGATGTGACTAGGACAGAGACACAACTTCACACTAAACTGTCGTTGACATTGGCCTAAGGCAGTACCTTCAGAGATCTTGGTCCACACAAAACCAGGATTTGTGGCTTCAATGAAGGAAAGAATTTCAGGGTTAGTGGACATAATATGAAAGAGTAAGTGCACCCAAGAGCATATGTGGGCATCCCTAAGAGAGAGAGAGAGAGCTGCAACTTATTAAAGACATCCTTTAAAACAGACCATAAGGATGGAAGCAAGAGAAAGGGTCTCCAGGGAAAGATGAAGACACTCCCAACTGTGGAAATAGGCTTCTCAAGGTAGGAGTGGGGCTGCAGTTTATTACAGGACATTTTTAACCTAAATTTTCAATACAGGGTTAGGAAACAAAGAGACCTTTTGAGAAAGAATAAAGCATACTCCTCAAGTGTGGCTATCTGCTTTTCAAGGGAGAGTAGCAATTATTAATAAGTGACCTAGCAATATTCACACCCACTGTTTTGTTATGTTTCCTTTTTATTTTGGCTCTTAAATTGTGTCTAAAATAGTTCCTAAAAATCTTTTCTTTCCTCTATTTTTAATAAGCGAGATTATAGAATGACTCTGAGCTGTCAGGTAAAATCTTAAGTTCATAAGGTAAAGCCAGGGCCATGGAGATTGCATAGGGAATTAGGATACCTCATTTTACCATGAAGGGAGTTTGTGATGAGATTCGTAGAAAACTCAGAGCTGAAGCTTGGGAAGTATAAAGGCATTAAGTAAATGCTAATTGTGTTGGAATTCTTTATTCTCAACTGGTATGAGACTCAATCTCAGAACGAAGTGGGGGACTCCTTTTCTTTCTGTGTCTCGATAATTTCTCCTGTCTTTCTATTCCATCTGATGTTGTTTTAAATGGGAGTTTGCCTCCCCATACAAGTGATGGGCCTCAAAAACAAATTTCCAAAATATTAGTATCAGAAATGTTGTGTAATCACAATAAATTAAAACAAAATAAGGTCACATTGAAATCCAATACACATATAATAAAAGATGTGAACAACATACAGATCTAATAGCTGACATTCTCACTTCTCATATCCTGACTCATGCTAAAGAACCAGCAAATCAGTTCTATACAAGTGAGTATTAGTCTTTCCCCATTCTTCTCACATCCTAGATGAAAATTGCTATGGTGTTAGACATTATAGTTACCCCTATTGACTGACATTATTCAATCCATACAAAATCTGTCTTTTCTGAACCCTGCCTCAAATTACCCCAAACTTAAAATCCTATAAATGCCTTTGTACACCTTACTGAGGCCATTCATGAACACCTACAGTGTACATTTCCTATCATTTTAACTAGTCCATGAATCTAAACATACATGCTTGAATGGGTTTGACTACTGATATTATGCATAAATTAAAACAATCTGGAATATCTACATATTTGAGAAACACTGCTAAGGAACATTTCATGTGGACATATGTCTGACAAAGCCCATAAATTAAGTGAGCTTTTCCTTTCTGTTGCATCCGATTTTCTTTAATTCTTTAATTCTTTCTTTCTTTCTTTCTTTCTTTCTTTCTTTCTTTCTTTCTTT
>LOEQ01010039.1:55828-74602 GCA_001685075.1 Bramus lutescens | reverse complement strand
CAGACAAAGGGTCTGCCTTGCTGCCTGCAGACTATTGAAACAAAGGGACTCCCGCCTCCTTCCTTCTGTGTTCTTTGATGGATTTGAAGAATAGATAGCTATAATTATAGCTTTCCTTAGTTATGATAAAATATAAAGTAGCTATAAATATTATAACTATAATTCTTACTTTATAACTCTTTTGTTGTATGTAATTTTACTATTTTAAATTTCAAATCTTTCTTTTTGTTTAGACAGATAAGGGGGGATGTGTTGTGGGATTCCCATCTGTATGCTGTGAATATGTTTCATTACCATTGGTTAATAAAGAACCTGCTTTGGGCTATAGCAGGTCAGAATATAGCCAAGCTGGAAAAGTTATAGAGAGAAAGTAGTTGAAGTCATGGAACCACCATTTAGCTGTCGATGGGACAGAAGCCAGAAAATTTAACCAGTAATCCATGAGTCTCATGTCAATATGTAGATTAATAGAAATGAGTTAGTTTAATATGTAGAAGTTGATAAGAAGCCAAAGCATTGATCAAGAAGTGTTGCAATTAATATATTTTCTGTGTAATTATTTCATGTCTGGGTGTCCAGGAAATGAATGAGTACCCTCCAACTACACAGAATTCTGCAAGATTTTCAAAGAAGAACTAATAACAATACTTTCCAATTATTCCACACAATGGAAACAGAAGAAACATTGCCAAACTCTTTTTACATTAATAGAATTACCCTGATACCCAAACCACACAAAGATATAACTAAGAAAGAAAACAGACCAATCTCACTCATGAACACTGATGCAAAAAAATACTCAATAAAATACTGGCAACCAGAACCCAAGAACACGTCACAAAAAAAAAGATTCACCAAGACTAAGCAGGCTTTATCCCAGAGATGAAGGGATGGCTTGACATATGAAAATCTGTCACTGTAATTCACCATATAAATAAACTGAAAGAAAAATCTGCATGGTCATCTCATTCGATGCTGAAAAAGCCTTGGACAAAATCCAACACCCCTTTTTGTTAAAAATCTTAGAGAGGTTAGGGATACAAAGATCATACCTAAATATAATAAAGTCAATATATAGTAAAACAACAGTTGACATCAAACTAAATGGAGAGAAATTCAAAGTCATCTTCATGGAAATCAGGGACAAAACAAGGGCATCTACTCTCTATATTCAATGTAGTACTTGAAGTTCTAGCTAGAGCAATAAGACAACAAAAGGAGATCAAGGGGATATAAATTGGAAATAAGAAGTCAAACTTTCACTATTCTCTGATGGTGTGATAGTATATACACATAAGTAATCCCAGAAATTTTACCAGGGAATTCCTAAAATTCATAAATACCTGTAGTAATGTAGCAGACCACAAGACTGTCTTAAAAATCAGTCTTGGGCAAAGAAACAAATCAGATAAACATTACCCTGCACAATAGCCACAAATAACATGAAATATCTTAGGGTAACTCTAACCAAACCACTGAAAGACTTGTATAATGAGAATTTTAAATCTTTGAAAAAAAGAAATAGAGGAAGAAACCAAAAATGGAAAGATCTCTCATGCTATTTGGTAGGTAAAATTGACATAGTAAAATGACAATCTTACCAAAAGAAATCTACAGATTGAATGCAATGCCCATCAAAATCCCAGAAAAATTCTTCACATACCTCGAAAGAACAATATTCAACTTTATACAGAAAAACAAACAAACAAACAAAAACCCAGATATCCAAACAATCCTGTTTTTTGAGAGCCCACTTGTTTGTTCGTGGCTGCTCAGCCCCAAAATAACCACACAAAAACAGTATCAATTAAATCACTGCTTGGCCCAGTAGCTCTAGTTTCTTCTATCTTCTTATTGGCTCACTCTTCCATCTTAATCTAACCTATTTCTATTAATCTGTGCAGCACCACGAGGCTGCGGCTTACAGGATAAAATTCCAGTGCCTGCCTCCACTAGGGCTACATGGCTTTTCACTGACTCAGCCTTCTTTCTTTCTGCATTCAGTTTAGTTTTCCCTGCCCATCTCTTTTGCCCTGCCATAGTAGGTCCAAGATAGTTTCTTTATTAACTAATGGTATTCACAGTATGAAGAGGGGAATTCCCATATCAGTCTGGTACAATAAAGGAACTTCTGAAAACATTACGACCTGTGACTTCAAATGCTACTATAGAGTTATAGTAATGAAAACAGCCTGGTATTTGCACAAAATGGAATTGAATCAAAGACCCAGATACCAGTCTACACACTGATGAACACCTGATTTTGGACAAAGAAGCCAAAAATATAAAATGAATAAAAGAAATTATATTCAACAAATGGTGCTGGCATAACTGGATATTAACATGTAGAAGAATGAAAATAGATCCATATCCACTGTCATGCATACAACTCACCTCCAAACAGAACAAAGACCTCAACATAAAACTAACTATGCTGAATATCACAGAAAAGAAAGTGGGAAATATACTTGAACTCATTGTTATAGGAGACCACTTGCTAAATCTAACCCCAGTAGCACAGACACTAAGAGCAACAATTAATAAATGGGACCTCCTGATACTGAGAATACTCCATAAAACAAAGGATATGCTCAACAAGACAATATTGAAATCTACAGAATGGGAAAAGATCTTCACCAACCCCACAATTGACAGAGGGTTGATCTCCAAAATATATAAAGCACTCAAAAATTTGACAACAAAAGAACAAAGAGTCCAATAATAATAGAACACAGAGCTAAACAGAGAACTCTCAACAGACAAATCTCAAATGGCTGAAAGACACCTACAGAAATGCTCAACATCCTTAGCCATCAGAGGAATGCATATCAAAACAATGCTGAGATTCCATCTTACACCTGTCAAAATGGCCAATATCAAAACACTTATGACAGCTTATGCTGGAGAGGATATGGGATAAGGGGAACAATCTTCCATTACTGGTGGGAGTGCAAATTTGTACAGCCACTTTGGAAATCAATATGGTGATTTCTCAGAAAATTAGGAAACAATCTACCTCAAGGCCCAGCAATAATACTTTTGGGTATATACCCAAAGAATGCTCAATCATGCCACAGGATATGTGTTCAATTATGTTAATAGCATCATTATTCATAATAGCCATAACCTGGAAATAGCCTAGATGCCCCTTGACTGATGAATGTATAGAAAAAAATGTGGTACATTTACAAATGGAGTACTACTCCATGACAAAAAAAATAAATAATGACATCTAGAAATTTTCAGACAAATAGATAGAGCTAGTAAAAAATCCATATTGAGTGAGATAACCCATACCTAGAAAGAAAACTATAACATGTACTTACTCATAAGTGGCTGTTAGTCATAAAGCAAAGTAAAATCAGCCTACAGTCCACAATCCCCAGAGAACCTAGACAAAAAAGATGACCCTAAGAGGGGCATACATGGATCTACATAGGAAAATGAAAAAGACAAAATCTCTTGAGTAAATTGGCAGTGTGAGTGTCGTGGGAGAGGGTATAAAAGGAGAGAGGAAGAAGGGACATGGAGGAAAATATATAGCTCAATAAAAATTTTAAAAAATGAGATTGAGAAGGGCATTTCATAGTCATCAAAGGGAAAATCCATCAAGATGATGTCTTAATTCTGAACATCTATGTCCCAAATACAAGGACACCCAAAGTTGTAGAAGAAACATTACATATTACTAAAGTTTATATCACATATATCTCACAATTAAGAGTGGCAAACTTTAACACCCCACTCTCACCAATAAATAGGTCGACCAGACAGAAATTTAACTGAGAAATGATGGAACTAACAAATGTTATGTTTCAACCGTAACTAACAGGTATCTACAGAACATTTCACCCAAACACAAAATAATATAAATTCTTTTTAACACTGCATGGAATTTTCTCCAAAAATGACCAAATACTCTTGATCAAAAGCATGTTGCAACAAATACAAGAAGTTTAAATAACCCACTTTATCTTATCAGACCATTCTGAATTAAAACTGGATTTCAAAAACAGAAAAAAGAACAGAAAGCCTACCAATTCTTAGAAATTGAACAACTTTCCACTGAGTTTTCACAGAGTCAAGGAAGAAATAAAGACTACAAAGACTTCCTAGAATTCAATGAAAATGAATACACCAGATACCCAAACTTATGGTATACAATGAAAGCAATGCTAAGAGGAGAATTTGTAGAACTAAGTACCTTTATGAAGAATTTGGAAAGATCTCATTCTAGCTACTTAGCAGTACAACTAAAACCTTGGAACAAAAAGAATCAGACACACCCAAGGGTAGTAGATGACAGGAAATAATCATACTGAGGCCTGAAATCAATAAAATAGAAACAAAAAATAGAAAGAATCAATGAAACAGTTACTTCTTCAAGAAAATAAAACAGAAAAACCCTTATCTAAAGTAACTGAAAGAAAGAGATAGATTACAAAAAATAAATAAATAAAATTAGAAAAGAAAATAGTGACATAGCAACAAACTCTGAGGAAGTTCAGAGAATCATTAGCTCACACTTCAAAAATCTGTACCCCAAAAAAACTGTAAAATCTAATATAAATGGACTAATTTCTTGATAGATACTATTTACCAAAGTTAACTCAAGATGAGATTTAAATATAAACCTATAACCATTAATGAAATAGAAGCAGTCATTAAAAGTCTTCCAATGAAAAAGAAATGGGCCAAATAGTTTTAATGTAGAATTTTATCAGTCATTCAAAGAAGAGCTAATACCATTACTCTTCAAACTAGTCTACACAATAAAAAAAGAAGAAAAATTTCCAAATTCTTTCTATGAGGTGACAATAACTCTGATACCCAAACCACACAAAAAGTCAACAAGGAAAGAGAATTACAGACCAATTTCCTTCCTATATATTGATGCAAATATACTCAATTAGACACTGGCAAACTGAATCTGAGAACACATCAAAAAATTCATCCACCATGACAAGTTGGCTTCATTCTAGAGATGCCAGGGATGGTTCAACATGCAAAAGTTTGTCTACATAATCCATCATATAAACAAACTGAAAGAAAAAAAACACATGCTCATCTAGATGCTGACATGTCTTTGAAAAACTCCAATACCCCTTCACAATAAACCCTTGGGTATCAGGGATAAAAGGGATACATCTAAACAAAATAAAAGTAGCATACATAAAGTTGGCAGTCAATATCAAATTAAATGGAGGGAAAATCATAGCAATTTCACTAAAATCACAAAGAAGACAAGTTTGCCACTCTGTCCACTTTGTTCATACTTATTCAGGATACTGCTTGAAGTTCTATTAGAGTAACAAGAAAACTAAAGGAAATCATAGGGATACAAATTAGAAGGGAAGAAATCAATGTATTCTTATTTTTAGATGATATGACAGTATACAAAAAGGACCTGAAAACTATACCAGGGAACTCCTGACTCCCCGATTAAAGCTGACTAATTCCTTTGATCAAGTGGTTGAACACAAGAATAACTCAAAAAATTAGTAGCCCTTCTATATTCAAATGATAAATGGGTTAATAAATCAAGAGAATCAATAAAACAGAAATAAAGAAAACAATACAAAAAATCAAACAAACAAAGAGTTAGTTTTTCAAGAAAATCAACAAGATGGACAAATCCTTATCCAATCTAACCAAAGGACAGTGAGCAATTATCCAAATTAACAAAATCAGAAATGGAAAGGGGACATAACAACAAACAAAATACACTGAAATCCACAGATTCATCAGGCCATATTTCAAAAACATTCTTCACAAAATTGGAAAATTTAAAAGAAATAGCAAATTTTCTGGATAGGTACCACATACCAAAATTAAATATAGACCAGATAAACATTTTAAAAAGTACTATAACCCCTAAGGAAATAGAGAAGCAGTCATTAAAAGTCTTCAAACCAAACGAATCCCAGGACCAGATGATTTTAATGAAGGAACTTCCAGAGGCATCACCATCCCTGAATTCAAGCTCTACTATAGAGTTATAGTAATAAAACCAGTTTGATATAGGCATGGAATAGACAAATGGACTAATAGAATCAAATTAAAGACCCTGACATTAATCCACACACCCATGAACACCTGATTTATGACAAAGAAACCAAAACTGTACAATTGGGGGATAAAAGCAGTTTTAACAAATGCTGATGGCGTTAATGGATGTCAACATGTAGAAGAATGCAAATAGACCCGTACCCTGCATAAACTCAAGGCCAAGATGATCAAAGACATCAAGACAAAGCCAGTTACACTGAACCTAATAGAAGAAAAAGTGGGAAGGAGACTTGAATGCATTGGCACTGGAGACCACTTCCTAAATAGAACCCCAGTAGCACAGACACTGATAGCAAAATTAATAAATGGGAACTCCTGAAATTGAGAAGCTTCTGTTGGGCAAAAGATAGTAAATAAGATAAAATTGCAGCACACAGAATGGAAAAAGATCGTCACCAACCCCACAACTGACAGAGAGCTGATCTCCAAAATGTAGAATGAACTCAAGAAACTAGACATCAAATAATTCCATTTAAAAATGGGGTACAGATTTAAACAGAGAATTCTCAATAACAAAAAATCTCAAATGGCTGAAAGACATTTAAAGGACTTCTCAGCATCATTAAGAATCAGGGAAATCCAAATCAAAATGACTCTGAGATACTATCTTATACCTGTCAAAATGGCTAAGATAAGCAACACTTATGACAGCCTATGCTGGAGAGGATGTGGAGTAAGGGGAATGAATACTCCTCTACTGGTGGTGAGAGTGCAAACTTGTACAGTCACTTTGGAAATCAGTATGATGGCTTCTCAGAAACTTGGGGATCAATCTACTGCATGACCCACCTATACCACTCTTGGGCATACACTTAAAGGATGTTTAATCATACCACAGGGACATTTGTTAAACTATGTTCATAGCAGTGCTGCTCATAATAGCTAGAACCTAGAAACAACCTAGATGCCCCTCAACTGAAGAATTAATAAAGAAAATGTGGTACCATTTATACAATGGAGAAATATTCAGCAGTTGTAGTAAGAAGCCACTAGTTAATTCCCAGCTGCTCAGCCCCGAAATAATTACACAGAAACCATATTATTTGAAATAGTGTGTGGCCAATAGCTTAAGTGTATTTCTGATTAACTTTTATATCCTAAACTTTAAGCCCATCTCCATTAATCTGTGTATTGCCGTGGCTTATAGGGTAAAGTTTGGTATCTGTCTCCAGACAGGCTACATGGCTTCTCCTGACTCCGTCTTCTTTATCCCAGCATTTTGTTTAGTTTTGTCCAGCTAGCTCTGTTCTACCTCATCAGGCCAAGCAAGTTTTCCTTATTCATTAATAATAATCACAGCATACAGAGAGGAATCCCACATCAAACAGGAAACAAATAATATCATAAAATTTGCAGCCAAATGGATGGAACTAGAAAAAATTATCCTGAGTAAATTAACCAGACCCAGAAAGAAAAACATAACATGCGATCACTCATGAGTGGATATTAGATATAAAGCAACCGATAACCAGGATAAAATCCACAGTCTCAGAGAAGCTAGGTAACAAGGAGGACCCTAAGAGGGACGCATAGATCACCCTAGGAAAATGAAATGGATGAGATCTCCTGGGTAAACTGGGGGAGGGGTTAGAGGGGAGGGAATGGGAGATAGGAACATGAGGTATTGGCTTGGCCAAGTTGGGTGAGGGATGGAGAGGGAGAGCAGTGAAGAGTTATATTGATAGAGGGCACCATTATGGGGTTAGGGAGAAACTATTACCAGGGATATCCCCAGGAATCCACAAGGATGACCCTAGTTAAGACTCTTAGCTATAGTGTAGAGGGTGCCTGAACTGCCTTCTCCTGTAGTTGGATTGGTAACTACCCTTATTACCATCATAGAACCTTCACTCATGACGGTATCAGATGCAGCCATGCACTAGTCAGTGCTCTCGGAGTCCAGTCAAAGAGAGCAATGAGGGGTTTATAAGAGAAAGGGGGGGTCAAGATCATGATGTGTAAACTCACAGGGTGAAACAATCCAAGCTTGTGGGAGCTCAGGGATTCTAGACAATTAGCAGGGAGCCTGAATGGAACCATCCTAAGTCCTCTGCATGTGGGTGACAGTTGTGTAGATTGTTCTGTTTGTGGTGCTCCTATCAGAGAGACCAAGATCTGCCCATGAAATGTGAACTGGCTTTTTTGAACAGATTCCCTATGGTGAGATGCTCAGACTTGATGCAGCAGGGAGGAGCTTGGTCTTGCCTCAACTTCATATGTCATGCTCTAATGACTCTCAATAGGAGGCCTTACTATTTCTTATGAGTGGATGAGGGGGTAGAAAGGTGGTAGAGAAAGGGAATGGGAAGAGAGGCGGAAGGGGAAACTGTGATTAATATGTAAAATGAATAAAATATATAAAAATGGGGCACAGATCTAAACAGATTTCTCAACAGAAGAATTTCAAGTAGCCAAGAAACACTTATAGAAAAAAAATTTTTAAATCCTTAAGTATCAGGGAAATACAAAACAAAATGGCTCTGAGGTTCCAACTTGCACCTGTCAGAATGGCTAAGATCAAAAACCAAGGGATAGCTCATTCTGGAGAGAATGTGGAGCAAGGAGAACACCTCTCCATTACTCATGGATGTGAAAACTTGTACAGTCACTTTTGAGGCTAGTTTGCCAGCTTCTCAGAAAACTGAAAATCAACCTACCACAAGACACAACTATACAACTCTTGGGTATATACCCAAAGCATACTCAATCATACCACAAGATTACTATGTTCATAGCAGCTTTATTAGTAATAACCAGAACCTGGAAACAACATCGATATCTCTCAACCAAGGAATGGATAAAGAAAAGGTGGTGCATTTACACAATGGAATATTACTCAGCTGTTAAAAAGAAGGATATCAGGAAATATGCATGCAAATGAATGGAACTAGAAAAAATCACCCTGAGTGAGCAGATCCAAACCCAGAAAGACAAGCATGGTATGTACTCACTCCTAAATTGTAAAATAGAGGATAACTATGTTACAATGCACAGACCCAGGGAGACTAGGTAACAAGCATGGTTCCTGGGGGTGGGGTAGCACCCATATCTCCCTGGAAAGGGGATATAGAAAACGGAAACTTTTGTGAGGGGACTGAGGGCCAGTGTGAATGGCAAATAAGCAATCAGGTTGAGGGGGACAGACGGTGAGAGTACAGAATGATACTACTGGAAAGGGGAAACATTTCGGGATCAGGTAAAAACCTGGTACAAGGAAGTCTCCCAGAAAGCTACAAGGAGGACCCCAGCTTAGGCTTCTAGCAATAGTTAATAAATAGACCCTCTCCTATGACCAGATTGGTGCCTAGCCTAATTGTCATCAGAGAGATTTCCATCCAGCAACTGAAGGAAACAGATGCAGACCCACAACCAAACCTTAGGCAGAGTTTGGGTAATCCTGCAGAAGAATAGGAAGGTTTGTAGGAGCCAGAGGGGTAAAGACATCACAAGAAAACTCACAGAATCAACTAATTCGGACTCTCAGGGGCTCACAGAGACTGAACCAACACCTACATGGGACTTATTTAAGCTTTCTGCATACATTACATTTGTGCCATTTGGTCCCCTTGTGGTACTCCTAACAGTGAGAACAGGAACTGTCTTAAACTCTTTCACAGGCTCTTCGGCCTTTATTCCTTATACTAGGTTACCTTGCCGAACCTTAATACATGAGGAGATGTTCAGTCTTACTGCAACTTGATAAACAATGTTTTGTTGATATCCATGGGAAACCTGCCCTTTACTAAACAGAAAGAGAGCAGGAATGGATTAGGGGGTGGGCACAGAGAGTGGCTGGGGAAAAGGACTGGGAGGAGAGGAGGGAGGGGAAAATAAATAAATAATTTATTTTTAAAAAAGCTGATTATTTGAAATAGTAAAATCTGATTTAAAAGAGATACAAAAATCTAATCAAGATTGAGAGTAGGGTACTGCTACAGCATTTCAGATTTTAAAATGATCACATGAATATTATAAGTAATATTTTATGCAAATATATTCAGTCCCACTGATGAAGCTGGTAAATTCCTATAAAGACAGCATATCAATGCAGACTAAAGAACTAACATATCTCTATAAAAATGTTTAATTTGTATGTAAACAAACAAAAATTCTAGTTTTATGTAAATTCAATGGAAAATTCCATCTAATATTTAATAGAAAAATGTTGTAATTCTATGGAATACTTTCAGATATTTCCTCTGAATTAAAACACTTCCCAAATAGTTACATGACTGAGAATATTTCCAATATAAAATAAAACAAAGGCATTAAAAGACAACTATCGAAAATTATTACTCATGAATATAACTATCAAAAATTCTTATACATTTAGCAAACTAAATCTGATAATAGCATTCAAAGTATTGATGATGAGTAAGTCAGATTTAACTAAAAAATTAAATCTAGTTCCATTTAACTATTGACCCTAAGATTCTAGCAAAGAGCAATTTATTGAAAATTCAGTAAATCTATCATGTCAAAAAGATGCCCCACTGAAAGTTACAGTCACACCCATACCCATACCACTACCAACAACAAAAATACATGTGAAATGAAATAAAGAAGACCTCTCAAAAACCAGCAAAGAATAAGCAGAAATCTTGGATTCTACAGAAGCCTGGGTAGTCCAATAGAAGAAGAAAGGAAAAATTAGCTTCTGCTTCTCCATCTCCCTACAGGTGAGATCAGCTCAGAAGCAGAAAGAAACCAATGAAGGAAAGGGGTAATTAGAAGATGCCAAAAGTCCTCTCCAGCACCACTATACATACCAGAGGCTTTGTTCCAAGGCTACGGTAACCACCACAATTTGAGAGCCTGGTTTAGGAAGCTCTCTGGGGCCAATATGTTGAGTGTCCCCCAGAAAAGTGGCAGATGTCATTACCTCATGTTTCCTGATGAAACAGAGCCACCGCTAGCATACAACTATTGAGGTGTGATTATCTTTTCATCTGATCCAACAGCCAATATTTACTGATGGCAAAACATGGAATTGACACATCTGGCGTAAAGACACCAATGTCAATGAGCCTTAGCAGAGAGCATCCTTTTTATCCATCTGTGTGTGCCTTATCCCATTGAATAGATAGACGTGTCAATTATCTTTCTAAACTCGAACGTTGCCTGTTACAGAACCCTTAAGAACAGGGGTGTAGTGCTTCTTCAGGTAGAGCGCAATTTATCTATTTAAAGCTAACTCACTAGGATTTATATGGAAGGGGTAGTCAATTAAGAGAAAACAAATCCTGTTTTTCATTTTATATGTTTTAAAATCCCATCTTAAGTACTTTATAGTACTACATTTCAAGAAGTATGGTTTCTATAACAACAGAAAAATACTTTTACAAACAATTCTAATTTTTAAAAAAAATACATTATAGTGATATTTTATTTGTATTTTAATAAATAAAGCTTGCCTGGAGAACAGAAAGGAAAACAGCCCAGAGCCTCTGGGCATCCTTACAGACCAGGCAGTAGTGATACACACCTTTTATCCCAGTAGCCACACTAGTTTGCCATAGAAACTTGGCAGTAGTAATCCAAGCCCTAGAGAGGAATATAAGACAGGAGGAGACACCTCTTATACACAGTCTCATTCTGAGATTCCTGGAAGCAGGCTCTCCATTTTGGACTGAGGTAGAGGTAGGAGACCATAGCTGGCTGTTTTGCTTTTCTGACCTTCAGGTTGAATCCCAATATCTGTCTCTGGGTTTTTATTAATCATGCTACAATACATGATATACATTTTACTATTTTCACCATGTTAGGCATGGAATTCAGTAATGTTGCTCACATCCCTAATGCTACACAACAGCCACCACTGTCCAAGTCTAGAATTCTCTTCATTCTGAAGAAAATGGAACACTGAAACTGAATTAAGCAGTGATTTAATCATTACGCAGTGATTCTTCATTTCTATTTGAAGCAACTCCTGGCAACCACCACTCTATAGTCTACCTCCAAGACTGTGTCTGCTCCCTGTACTAAGAGAACTGTGATTACAGGATTTGTCTTTTGTAACTGACTTCCTTCATTTAGCACAATTTCCTTAAAGCTTATCTATGGTATAGCACATGTCAGACTGGGTAAGTGTGATGTACCTGTAAGTTGGATTGCTTTCAATGTTTTAGCTGTCACAAATACTGCTGTGGACACAGAGTTGTCTAATATCTCTAAGACCAAGATTTCAATTCTCTTGAATATATATTCAGAAGTGAGATTTACAGATCATGTGCTAATATTCCATTTTGATGTATATGAGCAGCATTAACTGTACTCAGCAGATTATAAGACAAAAAGAGACATGAAGTTTGGAAGGTATGGGGTGGAATCTGTGAGGAATTTAAAGGGAGAGTAATATTTCTCGAAGGCAAAAATAAAAAAAGTCTATTATACTTAGGAACCCTGACTGCTCTTTGGACTGGAGAGGGGGGGGAAATGGGAGGATGGGAGGAGGTGGAAACTTTTAATAAAAAATGTTTAAATGAAAGTGAAAAAATTTAAAATTGTTTTGTTGCTACTTCAAAAAAAGAAAATTTCAAATAAAAGAAAAAACCAATATATTAGTTTAGACTTCTTTTTAGAATTTAAAGTAACTGGGAAAATAGACGAAAGATTCTAGCATAGCAAGTTTCTAATTAATAGCAACATGATATCTAAAAAAAAGACAACTGGCAAATATCCAGCATGAAGGTATGTGTGGCAGTGTGCATCATTTCTGAGACAAGAAAATTCCATTAAAGACCAGGTTTTCTCAAGATTTGGATTAGGCTCAATGACTCTCTTCTGAACCCTACTATTTCCTTATTTCACTGTCAAAGAAGTGATAAAAGACGAAAGTAATGTAGGAGTAAATGTAGGCCACCAATATAAGTGAGTACAAATGGTTTGTGGCAAGGAATAAAAAGGTATGTGTGAATTCCCTTAAAACTACTTAAAGCAGACCACATTTAAGTGAGAGAAAATGCAGAAACCCAAAACTACTAAAAAGTTCACCACTAAGACTTTACGATCTTCCCTTTAAACAAAGTATTAGAATGTGTAGAAATAGTGATCCTACTCTTTAAAATCAGGTACGTTACTAGGCTTTATTTGTTACATATGCATCATCAGCTCTTTAGGTAAAGTTTACTTACAATAGATTGTGTGTGCATATGTGTGTGCGCACATGCAGCGTGTGCACACGTGCATGTATGAGTACATGTTTGTGTGTGTTTGTGTGTGTATCTTTGAAGACCAGTAGTCAACTCCAAGAATTGTCCTCACTGTTCTTATCTTACATTTTTCTCTTACCGAAAATAATCTTCATACAATATATCCTGATTGCATTTCCCTCACCATACTCCTCCAAGTTCCATTCCATCTCATCTCCCATCCAGACTCACACCCCTTATATATCTTGTTAAAAAAAAAACACCTGAAGAAAACGAAACCAAGAAAAGGCACAAGAAACATCCATAGAAACAGAGACTCACTCATTCACACACTCAGGAATCCCATGAAAACACAAAACCACAAGCCATAATATATTCACAAAAAAACTGGTAGGGTTAAAAAATCAATAATAAAAAGATAAAATTTAAAATAAAATAGAAAAAAAAAGAAAAAGAAAAAGGCCTATCATGACACTATGAGATGAGGAACATCAAAGATGTACTTGAGTTCATTTTCTGCTCATCTTCTACTGCCAGGCATACAGCCTGCCCATAGGACTAATTTGATTTGCCAATGATTCTCCCTTGTAGAAAACTAAATTTTTATTTCTAAGTGTTTATTTATTGGAGATTGCTTCTAGATTTGTCAATGAGTCTTCCTTGGAGAGAACAAAATATTTGCCTTTGAGTATTTATTGGGGGTTGTTTCTGGGTTAGGGATGGGGCATGTGTCTGCTTCTCCTTTTAGCTCTAGGACCCCATCTAATGCAGACCTGTGCAGAACCTGTGCATGCTGCCTCAGTAACAGTTACTTCATTTGTGCCTTGCTCATGTTGAATTTAGAATGCCTGTTTCCTTGGTGTTCTCCATCCTCTCTAGCTTTACCCTCTTTCTGGCTCCTTTTCCACTGAGTTTCCTGAGCTCTGAGGGGGTGATTTGGATTTGACAGACACATCCCATTTAGGGCTGATGTTCCAAGGTCTCTCACTCTCTGCATATTGTCTTGCTGTCTTCATCTTGTTTTTAAGACAGGGTCTGTCACTGAATCTGGAACTGAAGTTTCTGATTTATTTGCTGGCCAGTGAGCCTTCTGAGTCTACCTCTCTGCCTCCCAGCACCAGGATTACAGATGCCCTTCTAGCTTCATGTGATGGCTTTGGAGGCAACCTCAGAGTCTCATGCTGTACAGAAAGCCATTTATCCATTGAACCATCTCTCCAGCATCCCTAAATATTTGAAAATGTGCTATGTAACAAATTATTGATGAATTATTACCTTGCTAATGTTAATACTTTACAATTGTGCTTAGTAAAGTTTATGATTTGCCAATTCTGGTGCACTGCCAGAGATTCAGTTCTTTTAGCAGGAGCCTAGCTGACGTCACTGTTCTATACAAGCTGAGTGGGCAGGTTTTCACAGGCTGCATGGTCAATGAAAGGAAGGACCTTCTTCGGGGACCAAAAAGAGAATAATGACCTTCCTCAGTCAGACTAATGAAAATTCACTTCAAGGACAGTCTCCATCCCACTAAAAATGGGTGTTTCTGTGGTTGTCTTAAGACATAGGAGGCAAGGGAGGAAGTGTTAGAGGAACAGATGCCAATGGAAACCATCCCTTTCTTCCTATCTCTACAGCTCCAAACCCTATGAACAGAACATTGAAGTTGAGTTTCAATAAAGCAATGGGAATGCGTACTAATGCTTGAATATCTGCCTTCTCTGTTATTCCACATGTGCCTTTTCACCCTCTCTCCTCTAGGATCCCATTGGTTATCATGGAAACACTCTCTTATGAGAATGGAGTCATAAGTATTTTCAACGGAGGCAAATTGCCATGCATTCAATTCTCAGAGCTGGGTTTATACCACAGTTGAAGAGTATCAAAATTACATCCGAAATTAGACTGTTGAATTATTCTGGATTCAACTCTAGGAGGCAGGTTTGCTTGTCTCTGCAGGAGAATCTATGAATCTGAGCTGCCAAAATGATTAGACAATGAACATCACACTGGGAGAAAATGGATTTGTAGAAGAAAGAGATAAATAAAAGTCTCCCATCCCTCTGCTACAGATTTCAAACATCCCTTTGGTATGAAGTACTTGAATTACTGCGTTGAGAAGCTCTTAGAACTATGAAAATAGCACAAATTCAATCATTTATAGAGTAGCCTTTAATTAGGAAAAATTAAAAAGCCATTCAAGTCATATTAGAAATTCATTTATACACACATGCAAGGTGATGACTGATAAATTCATGGTGCACAATAACAATTTTAACCTTATTCTTTAGGTCATGAAGACAAATGATGATCAAATAGAGAAATCCACAATGAGCTGCTATAAACAAGCACATTGTACTTCTGCTATTAGCAATAATTGGGTTTTGGAAGGAAACAGAAGCTGGATGCAATATAGGTAATTAAAGAACAAGCTTTTGCTAACACTAGCAATCAAGAAGCTGTGGTTTTACAGACTCTGAATATATTGTGGTGCCCTGAAACTAAATAAGTAGTGTGCTTTGCTTTCTTACAACACTGAGGTCTAATCTAAGCTAACAAACTATTTACTATCCGTTTACAGCAAAGAGGAGCATTTTGGGAATCCTGAGTTACCATAGATATCTCATTCTGAATCCTGGAGTGCTGAGAAAAAAATCAGTTATGAAATCATAATAGCTAAATAACAAGTCCCTAAAGAGTGCATTACGGTAACTACAATCTCAACAGTAAACATATGAGGTTTTCTCTTTCTTTAAAATGAACCCATTGGTCAGATTCAGGTGCCTAAAGCATTTTAATAAGGAACATTAGATCAAATATTGAAATTTAGATATGATGGCATGAAATAACAATTAAAATCATAATGAATATTAAAGAATTATTACAATTGCCACAACAGATGTTCAGAATATCTGGATAAATAAACATACTTAGATCTTTGCAAAAGTTCAGACATAAAACAAGAAAATTACCCCAGGATATCCACTAAATAGAACCTTTTAGGAAATCCTTAATCATGTGGCTTTGAAGGAGCAGCTTTGCTCTCAAAGGAATAGGTTTTCAGATAAAAAGTTAAACTTGCTTATTTCTTTTTAGATAAAAGGCAGAATCATAAATCTTTATGATATTCATTTTCCCTCTCTGATTGCCTATAGCATTTTTCAAAGACAATTCAGTTAAGCTTACCTCGGGGTGTTATTCTACACCATATTATTGACCAAAGGAGCATAATTGTTCTCAACACCAGTTTAGCTGGTGCATAAAAGGGGGGAGGACAAGTCAAATGATCCCAAGATGACTGGGAAGTGGTGTATTTTAAGACCTTTTTTGTTAAGGGTGAAAACTGATGGAACAGGAACAGAGGTCCAACCTCAAGGTGTAAAGCATGGGAAAAACAGAGCAAGAGCTGGGCAGTCTGGTGGCTTTCTCTGGGTACCCAAAACTCATGTCCCAACCTGGTCGAGACTCTTAAAGGTCATTGGTTGAAGGAGGTTCTCCATCACCTCCCCCTTTTGTCTAAATAAGAGTTACAAATTCAATACAAAACTATATACACTAGGAACAGATATCAAGTATAAAATTGGAATTACAACCAGTATAAAGAATATTAAGCAAGGAATATATGCTAAATGCTTTAATAAACATTCTATCCAAAGGAGACTAAGTCTTGCATTGGAAATGGGTTGACTAGATCATAAGAGGAAGATAACTATGACTATATAATCTCCAACCCCATTGAAGGCCTGAGAAGGGAGATAATATTACTTGAGTAAGCAGGAAGTGCATCCAAGCAGCTTCCAAAATGTGCAGTAGTTGACAGAGACAACTTGCTACCCGAGCAATCACTCAAAGTCACATTTGCATTGTTGAAGCAAACAACTTTGGCTAAGGCCTAGAGTAACCAACAGATGATTTTCAGAGGCAGGAAAATGTTCAGAACCATCTTACCCTGTCCTGGCAAGGTTTGGCAGTCTTTTTTCTTGTATACTGGTTGTCCAGTCTGGATACCATGTACTTTGTCGGTGATTGAGGCATGGGCAGTTCCTTGCCCAACAGCCAGTTATTCCAAGAAGAAAGCAAACTCCAAATGGAGTGTCTCCAGTGCTCAACATTCTCTTGAAGTAGATTGGTGCTGCCAGGAGCAGATGCGTCTCATTGTCATGAAAAGTCTTAAGCTCTTAAAACATTTTAAATACCATATTACAAAGGTCTTTGAAAGATTTGAAGAATACCTATCTAACTGAAATATATCTCTATATATCTAGAAAACTTAATTAACATGACTACAAGCATGACTATTATAAGTGATTATTTATTAAACTGTATTTCTTAATTATATATTACATTTTCAAATAAGCTTCACAAACACAATACCTTAATTAAGAACAGAAATATACATATAAGAAAATTGACCTTAAATTTGTATCAATAGACCAAGATCCACATCATTGCAAAGTATTCATCTCTATAGCATAATCCCCTTTAAATATAAACAGTTATAAACAATCATTTAGGGAATTTGGGCATAATTTTCTCAGAACTGCTTCCTACTTTTTGTTGGGTGAAATATTTTTGGGGGTGTTCATTGTGACCTTTCAGGGCATCTTGGTCCAACAAACCACATTAGTTTGGAAGGACTCCACAGGTTCTCTTCCTCTGTGGAAACAAAAGAAGAATAGCTTTTCCAAAGCAACAAATCCTTTTACATAAATTTTGACATCGAGATACCTTTAAACATATATGTTGATTTAGCTTAGCAGCCCATACAATGAAATGTCTTTCTGCACTTAGATCATTCTCAGCTATAAAATTTAAAGGAAACACTATAATATACATAATCCAGACTCTCTGTGTATATTCCATTTTTACATGGCTTGTTTTTCTTACTATATTACTTTCTCTACAAGTTTACTCTGTCTGTTTAAAGGCTTTATTTTAAAAAAATCATTTACTACTTTTTATAACTCTCTGACTCTTTCTTCTCTCTCCCATGTCTAAGCATATTTATCCAACACTGTGACCATTTTAGAGGTCTTTTCCATCTAAATCAGTCTTTATTGTGTATCTGTAATCATTTTCTGGCCAGACATGCCTCTTTTTTCCTTTTATGTAAGCAGGCATGGCTAGGACCAACTCCTCTATTCTGTCTGTTGGCTCCAGCCAGTCCAACATGGCAGAGGCATGTTCCCTGCCTCTGAGAGCCATTTTCTCCTCCCCAGATCCAGGGTTGCAGCCGGTCTCTGTCTCCATTAAGCAATTAGTCAGATGCTGCCCACAGACCCCATTTAAATGCTCCATAGCCAGACCTCCCAAAAGAGTCAGAGCTCTTTGTGCTGATAAACCAGACAACTGTTTTTTTGAAACTCTGTGGGATTTTTTTGCTTTTGTTTGTTTGCTTGTTTTTCTGCTACTGCTGAATCAGGAAACCTCTCTTAAAGAAGCTGCTGCTTTCCTGCTCTCCAGCAGCAAACAGAGCAAGAAGATACATTAAACTCTATTTTATTTGGGTTGTTGTTGCTATTGTTGTTGTGTGTCTGTCTGTCTGTCTGTGTGTGTG
>LOEQ01010039.1:34914-52464 GCA_001685075.1 Bramus lutescens | reverse complement strand
AAGAAAGAAAGAAAGAAAGAAAGAAAGAAAGAAAGAAAGAAAGAAAGAAAGAAAGAAAATGAAATTTTCAGGTAAATGGATGGATCTATAAAAACATCCTTGGTGAAATAACCCAGATCCCAAAAGACACATGCTGTATATTTTCTTTTATATGTGGATGTTGGCTTTTAAGCCTTCTGTAGTCAATGGTAGTCTGAGAGTCCTGAGAATCCAGCTCTTCAAGGGTACCTCCTGAGTTTGAGGAAGGAGTCCATAACAAAGTGAAACTGAACTTATCTTTTTCCATTTGAAGGTAAAGACTCACATACATGATCTGAGGATCAGGTTCTTTATTATTCTGTAGCTCTAATTCTACTTTTCTATCTTCTAGTTCTTTGTTTCAAGTCTCCATTCCAATTCTCCCCTGCTTCTTTGTTAACCTGCTTTCAATATTGTGGTTTACAATATGTTTAATACAAAATGAAAAAAAGTTACAGGAGTTACATCATAGGAATGTCATAGCACATTCCTTGAGTCAACCATAAGGAGTCAAGTATTTACCATATCAATGTAAGGTTTGAAGGTTCCACATGTAAGGCTGTGACCAAAGTCTGGGACACAGTGCTCAGTGAGACAAGCTGCAAGAGAAATCTGCACAGAGTAGGGTCTCATTAACCAGACTTGCCTAGTGGAGGGTTGGCCTGGCTTTTCAGGTTTCTTTGTGTTAATAACCTTGGTTAAACATATGCAACTCTGACTTTATGCAAATCTGTAAAGTTTTTAACTTATGATCCATATACAGAAACATTCTACTTTGAACTTGCTCTGAGATGAAAATGAGCTAATTGTGTGTAACTTGTCTTAGACTGGGGATAATTTGTTGTTTTCTCATGTTGTCTGAGTAAAAGGAACAAAGCAGGCTCTTTTAAGTGTCTTAAAGATCTGATGGGAGAACAGATCTAGTTATGAAGCATATCTAATTGATTTTCTATATGTCAAAATTATATAGATTAATGATAAGTCATCTTCCTTACCATCTACAGATATATGTACCCATTAGATTGAGATACAATCATGAGATTACATATACATTTATTAAGAAATTACACACTACAGCGTAGGTATTGGGGAGACACCATAGTTACTTTTGCACATGTGAAATTACAGACAAGAGCAACAGTTTCCAGAGTTGGTGGTTCCACAGGCCTTTCCCATATGGGATTTTCCTCTATCAGAGAATCATTCCTTTGGTGATTTAATAGATTAACAGTAGTTGTTACCTGCTGTATACTTCCACAGCCTATGACATATAGGCATACTACAATCTGAATAACCACAGACATCTGCAAGTAAGAGACTGGTGAGGATAGGAGGATCCCTCCAGGAAATGGAAACAGAATATATAAAAAGACAAGTGTAAGATTAGAACAGAATTAAATGGGAAGCAGGAGGGAAGATGTGGGTAATAAAGAATATGGGAGGAGCAATTGATGCTAAGAGCCATTTGAGATACTATATGGAAACATACTACTTTAAGAACTTCCTAAAATATATACATGTGTGAAGGAAATATAAATGGTATCACCAAATATTCGTGGAGACAATGCCCCCAACTAGACATCTCTCACCACAAAGTAAAACTTCCAGTGCCAGGAAAGAGTTACATATAATCAAGTTTTTGGCCAAAGAGACCCTAAGGAAACTTCCAAACAACTCAGGGTTTTGGCAAGGCTATTGGTTGTTCTGTATATGTAATTGAACATGAAAAAAGAAAACTGAAGATGGATGCTATAAAGAAACACCACACTAGCTCATAATTGAGTATAAAAAGGGTTATCTACTTGGGGGTAGACTCAGAGATCACAGTCGTCTGCATGAACAGGAAACAAGAACTGAATCCAGTAGCCAGAAGAGAGAGCACACATTTTATGTTGGAATTTGTAGTATAAGAGACCACACCCAAGTGGGCTGGTATCTTAAAGGCTACTGGCTGAAGGAGTTCCTACAGCCTCTCCTTCTTTTGTTTAAATAAGAGCATTCTAAGCCTAATATAAAACTATATATAATAAGAACAAATATCAAGTATAAAAATTAGAATTACAACCAGCATAAACAATATCAAGCAAGAAACATATGTTAAATATTTCAATAACTAACCTATCCTATAGAGTCTAAGTCTTGTATTAGAAATAAATTGGACAAATCATGAGAGGAAAGAAATTATGACTATTTAGTCTTCAACACCATCAAAGACCTGAGAAGTGAAATAATATTACTTGAGTAAACAAGAAGTACAATCGAGCAACTTCCAAAATGTGTAATAAATGACAGAGACAACTGCCTACCTGGGCAATCGCACAAAGTCTCACTTGCAATGTAAGAGCAACCAACTTTGGCTAAGGCCTAACTGACAGACCATTTTCAGGGGCAGGAAATTTTTTGAAACTGTCTTACTCTGTCTAGGCAAGATTTGACAGTCTTTTTTTTTTCCTTGTATCCTGCTAGTTCTGTCTAGACACCATATATTTTGTCAGTGGTCAAGGCATGGGCAGTTCCTTGCCCAAAGGCTAGTTTTGCCAAGAAGAAAACAAGCTGCATGTGAATTATCTTCAGTGCTCAATATTCTCTCAGGAATAGATTGGTGCTTCCAGAACAATTGTGTCTCATGTCAACAGAACCCTAAGTTATTTAAATCCCATATTCTACAGCTCTTTGAAGTTGAAGATTACCTATCTATGCAGAATACAATCTCTATGTATCTAAAGAACCTGATTAGTCAACTATAAGTATCACAAACATGTATGACTATTGACCTATAATCCTTAATACCTGTATAGCTTAAAGACTTAACACCTATATAGCTTAAAGACTAAGACTTCGTATTAGAATATTAAACAATCTTTAAACAACTGTGCAGCAAATTAGGACAATGATCTCAAATGGTAAACAATGTATAAGTATCTTGATAAAATGTAGAAATGTATAGTGCAATATGATAAATATATCCTGAAATTGTATCAATATACAAAATGTCCTAAGCAGAGGTAGAAGCATGCATGCATACAATATGACAAAATAACTTTTCTAGGTGTACAAACATTGCAAACATTAATAGGAGCATATTCAATATAACAAACAATTTAAACTTGTATCAATATACAAGAATATATACCAATATAAATTGCCTAAAAATAAAAGCTCAAAAGTATTCACTCTATTACACACTATTATTATTAGTGTGATTAAGCTCACACTAATCTACCTATTATCCTATCCAGATTCTCTTTTTTCTTTTCTTTTTCTTAAAGAGATCCCTGAGCCTATATAAATTCAAACCAAACCCTCAACTCTATATTAGTTACAGTCAACCAGTAACTGCTGATGTCTCTAACCCCGAGGACAATCTGTTGTGAGAGGGGACATCATCTTCTAGAATTACTTCAAGCTGTCATGGGGGCAATGTTCTTTTTATGGGATCATGTGAAAGTAAAATGATGGCTAAGTTTCAAAATTGCTGTCTGGTATAATTGCAAATGGTCTCTGAGTATTAGGTAGGGTTTGTCTGAGGTTTTTATTTGGAGGACTGGCCAGAATATTGTAAGAAAGTGCACCATTTCAGCTAACCAAGTTGTAACCATCTTGAGCAGCTGGTACCCCAAACCAATCTTACTGTAGCACTATCAGCATAATGACATAATATCAACTAGGTGGAATGGTTGTTGTGGGGCCCCATCTTCTTCCTAGAAACTTCAAAGATTACTGCAGAAAAATTCATTGCTCATTGCAGAAAATTTAATCATTATTTACATAGACACATATTCAATGAAAGCTATGATAAAAACAAAATAGGTGTGCAGAAAAGTCAATTTTTTTTTCTAAATTCTTTCTTCTATTTGTCCCATACGAAATCACTCCTGGCATGAGACAGAAACTCTGAATTTTTGTTTTAACAATGTGCTTAGATTTAGAGAATAACAGAGCCATCGTCCAACTCCAAAGCCAGCTTTGACTTTTAGTGAGTCATGACTATTATTCTATTGGGCTGCATATATATATATATATATATTCAGTGGTTTGTAACCTCAGATTACCTGTCCTCATAAGTCATAATTCTCTTTGATTGGTGATCCAATCTGGATAGTTATCTTTTCTTCTTTAGGCATCTAATGTCCAGGGTCTCTTGACTTTTTAACAGGAGTGTTTCCCTGCAAAGAACAGAACCCTGCCCCAACCATTATGAAGTTTCTTACCACCTGTATGGTTGTAACCTCTGTGGACAAGCCATCATTTCTTTATAAAGAGGTTTTTCTTTTACAAACCAATTCTTTAT
This sequence comes from Bramus lutescens, assembly GCA_001685075.1. Classification (NCBI taxonomy): domain Eukaryota; kingdom Metazoa; phylum Chordata; class Mammalia; order Rodentia; family Cricetidae; genus Bramus; species Bramus lutescens. The sequence continues at coordinate 48,155 of LOEQ01010039.1, read as the reverse complement.
TAATTTTGATGACATCCATGGTTTTTCTTATCCTGTGAAAACAAGAGAGTGAAACCCCTTCCCTAAATATAGTACTCCTGGTTTCCATTGTGAGGTCAATGCATCCTTGAAATACAATGACTGATTTAATTCAGAAGTTTTTTTCTATTATCCAATGTCTCTCTCCTACTATTGTTCCTTTTTCATTAGCATTAAGAAAATTTAAGGTTAATAAAGCATTATTCAATCCATTTCTGGAGGTGTTTTCCATCACTTTCTGTTTGTTTAACATATCCTTTCTAGATCAATTTGTTCTTTCTACAACTGCTTAACTTCTCAGTAAGATTGTTTGATATATCTGTAATATGCTTTTAATAAGCAAAAAAATGTTTTATTTTCTTAGAAACATATGATGGACCCTTATCTGTCTTTACTTATGCAGGTATACCTATGATGGCCATAACTTCTAAGAAATGCATTATTACTGAGTCTGCCTTTTCTGAGCTCAAAGCAGTTGCCCATTGAAAGTCTAAATAAGTGTCAATGGTGTGGTGTACATATTTTAATTTTCTAAATTCTGTCAAGTGGAACATATCCACCTGTCAGATTTCATTCCTTTGAATACCCTTTGAGTTAATCCCTGCAGGTAGCAGTGTTTGGTTAAAAAAAGGAGGTAGGACATCTCTTTATAATCTCCTTAGCTTGTTGCCATGTAATAGCAAACTATTCACATGATGTTTCTTATGAAATTCTGAGGCCATCAGCACACTTCCAATCAATAATCAGTCAATTTCTCAATTACTTTATGCAGGTAGACAACCTGGGAGACCTGTATGGGATTGGATATATGTTATATATATATGGAAAAAAGCTTATTCCTGATTATATCTTGAACATATATGAATAATGAAGTCAATTCTTTATCATCTGTTATAAATTCAGTAGTTTCAATATGCAAGACAATTCTGCATATTGCAAATCAGTAACTATATTAAGAAGTTATTAAAATTCCTTAGTGCCATGAGAATAGCATATAATTCTGCCTTTTGGACGGAATTATGAGGGCTTTGTTCTACCTTACTTAAATCTTCTGATTTACAACCTGCCTTTCCTGATTTATTTTCACCAGTATGGAATATATGGGCTCCAGTTTTTGGTATGTCATATACAATGTGGGGAAGGATCAAAGCAGTTCTCTTTATAAGGTTAATTTTATCACTTTTAGAATAATTTCCATTAATCTCTCCTAAAAGATTAGCAAACGCTCTTTACCAGGGTGCATTGTTTTCCATAATTTTAATCTCATCAGTAATAAAATGCAGCATAATCAGTGCTGGGCCTATTACTGCAAGTTGATGAAGTCTCAATTTTTCTTTTATAATCAATTCAGAGAACTTTTCCATATAAGTTTTTAACTTTTTATTTGGTTTATGTGCTAAAAATATCTATTCTAAGATAATATCCTCCCTTTGCATTAAAATTATTCTAGTGGAAATTCTGGAAGGCAATATGACTAGAATGCAATAAAGATTTGAATCCACCCTATCCACTTGTGTCTCCTGTAATTTCTCTTCAATGACCTTCAATTCTTTTTCAATTTCAGCTGTTAATTCCCTGGGACTATTTAAGTCTTTCTCACTATCTAAGGTTATGTTTAATAAGTTACTAGATCAGGTGTTATCCCAACAGCCAGTTGTACACTGGAAATGTCTCCTAAAAATATTTGAAAGTCATTAAAAGTCTATAATCATTCTCTCCTAATTTGTGCCTTTTGTGTTCTATTTTTCTGTAAATCTAACCTAAATGTATAACCTAAGAAATTAACAGAATCTTTGTGTTTTTTTTTTCAGGAGCAATTTGTAATCCCCATTTAGGCAAACTATTCTTTACTTCTTCAAACATTCTTTCTAAAGTACCTGCATTTGAATCAGATAACAAAATGTCATCCATGTAAGGGTAAATTATAGTTTTAGGAAATTGCCTAGGTATTATTTCCAATGGCTGACTTACAAAGTATTGACACAGACTGTGGCTATTGCGCATTGCCTCTGGGAGGATAGTCCATTGATATCTCCCAACTGGGTGAGAATTATTGTAAATAAGCACTGTGAAGGCAAATTTTTCTCTGTCTATTTCTTGTAAAGGTACAGTGAAAAAACAATCTTCTAAATCAATAACTATAAGAGGCCATCCTTTAGGTGATAAAGAAAGCAAAGGAATTCCAGATTGTAGAGAGCCCATAGGTTGAATTTCCATGTTGACCACTCTTAGATCTGTCACCCTTCTCCATTTTCCAGATTTCTTTTTAAAAATAAATACAGAAGAATTCCAAGGACTGGTTGATCCTTCAATATGGTGAGCATCTAGTCGCTCCTGTACCAGCTGTTCTAAAGCCTGCAGTTTGTCTTCTGTTAAAGGCCACTGTTTAACCCATATTTCTTTCTCAGTTAACCATTTTAAAGGTAGGGCCATTGGTACTTCAAAGGGTTTGCTGGTTGCTTTGTGTTCTTGTATAGTCTGAATGGTTGTTGACCTTTGTGTATAGTAACTTACAATATCCTACATAATATAACATGAGTTTCTGGGACTGCAGGAATTTAATCTGGGTATTTGATTGTTGCAGCAGGTCATGACTCTATAAATTCACTGTGATATTAGCCACAAATGGCCTCAGCCTTCCTCTCTGTTCTTTTGGCCCTATGTATTCAATGCATCTTGAGCTTTGTTTCACTGGAGATACAGTGGTTCCAATTCCTAAAAAACAAATATCTGCCTCTTTGAAGAGGTCAATTCAGATGCCAAGATTCTGGAGTGATGATGCTCATGTCCATACCTGTGTCCAGTAATTCCTCAATTACAATGTTATTTATCTTTGACCATTTATAGAAGTCTGCCAAAATATATACTTCCTATTTCCTATTGGAATTTCTGATTCAATCTACTTCAAGAGGATGATGGGCATCAAAGAGGATCTTTATGGAGTTTGCTAGCCATTTGGCCAAGGAACTGCTCTTACCTGGTCTGCTTGATCTTATGCTGTATAAACTGGACATGCAGGACCCACCAAAAAGTGAATGCTGAAGTTGCCTAAAGAAGGCAGACAATCCTTCAGGATTCCTGCTTCATGAAAGAGTCTGCCAGACATTCTGCAGGATCCAAAAGAAAGTGACTGACCAACTACCAATATTAGGGGGAACTGTCTTTGACATTTCCGGCTTCATGGAAAAGTCTACCAGATACTACGGGCCAGTAGGATGAAGATGGGTACCCGCAATGTTACCATATGGTAACACTGGTACAGGCAATGAGATGTCTCTGTTAATTCTAGAATTTTTGAAGTTGCTTATAATGTACTTCCTGTTTACTAAGGTAATATTATATCCTTCTGGAGTCTTTGATGGAAGTGAAGAATAGAAAGCTATAATTATTGTTTTCCTTATTTATGATAAAAAGAAAGTAGATATTTTAATAATAAACTGTAATTCTTACTTGATACCTGTCTTGTTATATGTAATTTTACAATGTTAAAGTAAAACTTTCCTTTTTATTTAAACAGAAAAGAGGACATGGTGTGGGAAGTCATTCTGTCTATGTGATGCTTTTATTGGTTGATGAATGAATCTGTTTTGGTCAGTGGCTCAGTAGACAAGGGCAAGGTGGGAGTTCCAAGCAGATAGAGGAGGAGAGAGTAGACAGAGTTAGGGAGAATACATGTAGCCGCCAGAGGAGAAAGATATGAGTTGCCAGTTGGAACCTTGCCGGTAGGCCCCAAGTTTCATAATAAATTATAAAATAATAGAAATGGTTTAATTTAAGATGTAAGATCTAGCTATAAATATGTATAAGCTAATAGGACAAGCAGTGATTTAAATAATATAGTTTTTGTGTGGTTATTTTGAGTCTGTTTGGCTCGGAATGAACAAACAGCCTCCATCTACATAGAGCCTTTATCCCTACTGACTATTGTTCATGGTACTGGAAGGTACTTTGGATGCGACTAGGGCAAATAGGTAACCCCATACCCAGCTACAAACCCCACAATATGCTATGATGTCCTGCCTGTATGATATATTAGTGCAATAGTAGTGTAAATGTTGTGGTAATAACGAACTGCTATCTGATTTGATTTAAAGTCCATTCCATGAGATTGAACCTATACCTGATGCTGATTGAGGGGCCTAGGGGAAACCCAAATGTTACTGTTCTACTAAAGGAACATAGAAATAAAATGACTCCTAACAACACTCTGTCATATCCATAGATTAGTGCCTTACTCAGTCATGGTCATAGATGCTTCCTTTTGTAATAAATGGGAAAGACCTGCAATCAGAAAATATGCAGAAGCTGAGAGGTTTTGGAACACTCAGTCCAAAATGGGAAAAAAATTGTAAGAGCTAGAGAGGATGTACGACACCCAGGAAACCATGTCTTCCAGGTACAACATGACAGACATAAATATAAATTCACAAAGACTGTGGCAGCATGCACAAGGCCTGCACAGGTTCAAGCCACACAGTGTCCCAATAATGAGAGAAGGAAGTGGACAAGTGTCCCACCCCTAACCAAGAAGCTATCTAAAACTGACAACCTTATGACATAGAAAACTAAATTTCATGGGGTACATTATCCACCCTTTAAGGGCATACTTCTTGCCCAGTGGTCGATGGCCAACACAAAAGGAACTCCATGGTATTTTGTAGACAATTTGCCTTGTAATGCTTTCTTTGTTTGAGGTTTTCTTGGGCTTTTAGGGGGCTTTTTTGTTATTTATTTTTTGTGAGGGTTTGTGTGTGTGTGTGTGTGTGTCTTACTGGTCTTTTGCTTTTATGTTGTTTTCTAACTGTGTATTTTCATGGAATGTGTGTATGTGTATATTTGTGTTTCATTTTTTAATTTTTTACTCTGTGGGGATATTTTTTCATTTGTAGTTTGCTTTCTAAAGGCAGACAGAAAGGAAAAGAGAAAGAAAGCATGGAGTTGAGTGGGTGGGATCTGGGAGACAGTGGGGAAGCACAACGGTGATCAGAATTCACTTCATGAAAAAAATTGTGAAGGATGTGGGGAGGAACTAGAAGGGGAAGGGGTGGAGAAAGCCATAATCATAATATATTGATAAAAAAATCTACTTTTGATAAAAGAAAAAAGTGACCTTAGGACCCCTGGTCCTTTCATTTCCCATTCTTCTGGATTGCTGGCCACTATGATGAGGTAACCTCCAATCCACTACAGTGTTCTGTCCACCATAGGACTCACATAACAGAGCCACCATGAAGCCATGGATTGAAACAAACGTTTCCTTCCTTACTTGATTCTCTCAGGTATTCTGGCAGCAATGGTCATCTACTTTAGCACAAACAATGTGATTTACTTATAGACTAATGACAACGCAGGACTAATAAACTGCAACGTGCAATCACTTCAAATGAAGGAATATTTCCTCTCTGATAAATTTAATATTATAAATTCTTGATAAAATTTGTACTTAATAAATATTAATGTTCATAAGAGTCAATAGAATGAAAATTTTGGCAGGGCATTATGACAGTTCCATTCCATTAGAAGTCAAGATTCATTGAGTTTCATTATGATCAATGATTGAGCAAGTTATTCTGGAAATAAAATGCCATAGCAGGAGTAGAAAACTTTCACTGTTTCAGAAATAAAAATCATTTTGAATCAGTTTACATTAGTGACTAGTCACATTCACTCTATTACTCTAAGAAATATGACAAAATGAATGGTACATTTTCATATTTTCTTCCCAGTGTTGCAGTATATACTGCTTAAAGTGCTTGTATCAAATACTAATTCTGCCATATGGCCTAAATTATATTTGGGACACATTACTACATTTAAATAATAACATTATAAAACACTGCCACTGGGGTATTTACTTGCTATTTTAAAGGTTTAGCAATATGAACACAACTGATTTTCCTATAAACTCTGAGACATATATACATTTATTATTTTCACATAAAGGACTCTGGAAAAGGGTAGAATAAAATTCACAAGGTGATGTCAATTTTGAGTTACAGAACCAACAATCAGGGAGCCTCACTCCTACAGCAGCCAGACCAGCATCCCCAAACCCAGGTAATACTGCCCTCTATCCCAACTACACTCCTCTAGTATAACTGCAAGGACTCCTCCTCTCTTTACCACCATACCCAGGTCCACACATCTGGAGGAAGTGGTCCACCCCATCAGAGGCCAGGCAAGGATCCTGAAAAGCAGGTAAGCCACCACTGGCTGCTCTGTCCAATAAAACCTCATCTATTCCTCCTCTTCTTGGTACCCAATGCCAGCCCCTACCTCTTGAAGAATTTTTCCACTCCCAAGAAGCTAGGCCAGCATCCTGAACCCCAGGAATATTGTCCTCCATTCTGCCTGCCTGGGCTGGTCCATCATAATTCCAATCATCCATTGTTTTCTTATCATGTGCAGGCCCACACCATGGTGGAAGCCTACCACCTTATTAGAGGCCAGGACATAATTCTAAACCCCAGGCAACTCAGTGAAAACCAGACAGAAGTCTCCTACCCCACCAAAAGCCAGGTCAGCATCTGAAGCCCAGGGGGTCCCTAGCAAGATCAGAGACCATACATACATACCCAGAAATTTAGTCACAAACTCAGGCAGGAACTTACTGATGGACCAGACACCATCCAGGCCATTAGAAGTCCAGCCCTCAACACTGGCAGAGACACTGTACTCAACCAAAGACCACAAGATACAGAAAATCAGAGAGGAAAGAGAGCACTCACCCAACAAAGACTATCTAGAAATTGGCAACTGGACCTATAATCATTCCAAATCCAGAAGCCTAAATGTAAGTGTGAGAACACAAACAACAGAAGCCAAAGTAACATGTCACTATTCAGACATTTCTTTACAGCAAGCCATGAATACTCCACAGTGGAAGCAGGAGAAAATGATCTTAAAGTCAACTTTATGATATGATAGAGGTCCTTAAAAACGAGATACAAAAAAACTACCTCAAAGAAATCAGCAGCAAAAAAACAAACAAACAAACAAAAAAAAACAACCAGAAATTGGAGAAAATCAACAAATCCCGTAAAGAATGGCAAGAAAGCCAAGAAAAAACAAAAACAAAAACAAACAAAAAAAAACAAAGCAGGTGAAGGAAACTATTCAAGACATAAAATTGAAATACAAGCAATACAGAAAACACCCAAAGTGAGGGAATTCAGGAAATGGAAAGTCTGAGTAAGTGAACAAGAATGACAGGTGCAAGCTTCACTAACTGAGTTCAAAAGATTGAAGGGAAAATCTCCAGTATTAAAAATACAACTGAAGAATTCACTCATCAGTCAAAGAGAATGCTAGAGCTGAAAAATCTGCAGCATTGAACATCCAGGAAATCAGGGACACTATGAAAACTCCAAACAATAAGAGTAATAGGAATAGGAAAAAGACAGTAATACCAGCTACCAGATCAAAATCCAGAAAATACATTGAAGAAAATCATAGAAGAAAATTTACCTAACCTAAAGAAGGACATGCCTATAAAGATACAGGAAGTTTACAGAACATCAAACATATTGGATCAGAAAAGAAAGTTACCTTACCAGATAATAATCAAAACACTAAATATACAGTACAAAGAAAAAATATTAAAAGCTGTAAGAGAAAAAAGGCAAGGTAACATATAAAGGCAGACCTATAAGAATTACACCTGACTTCTCAATGGAGACTTTAAAAGCCAGAAGTTCCTCTACAGATGTCTTGCAGATTCTAAGACACTACAGACAGAAGCCTGGACTACTATACACAGCAAAATTGTCAATGACCATAGATGGATGAATAAAAAAATATCCACAAACCCAGTCCTACAGAAGGTACTAGAAGAAAAACTCAAGTAAGTTAACTACACTCACAAAAACACAGGCAACACTCTTATGCCAGCAAAATCCAAAGAACTAAAACACATGCACACACACATACACACACATCACCACCAACAACAACAACCTAATAATAATAATAAATGGAACAAATAATCAGTGATCATTAATATCTTTAAATATCAATGGACTCAAATCACCAATAAAAAGACCATATTTTCTTTTCAGTACATCATGGAACCTTCTCCAAAGCTGACTACAAAGTCAGGAAACAAGTCTCAACACATACCAAAAAAACAAAAAAGAAAAGAAAAGAAAGAAGGTGAAATAACCCCCTATATCCTATCAGATCATCATGGATTAAAATTGGATTTGAGAAAAAATGGTAAGTCTACAAACTCATGGTAACAACACTCTACTTAGATGGACTAGATAAGACCCCAAAGTCTCCAATTTGCACTATAAGGAAATTCTAAGTTAACTCTAGAAAAAAATTAAGTAGGTAGAATAAGTTGATTATTGTAGTAGTTTAAATAGGAATTACCCCCATAGACTCATGTGTTGAATCCTTGGTCCATAGGAAGCAGCACTTTAGGATGGTTAGCCTTGTTGGAGTAGGTGTGGCTTTGTGTGTCACTTTCGGGGTGGATTTGGAGGTCTCATGTGATCAAGCTATGACCAGTGTGACTCAGTTTTTGCTGCCTGTGGATCAAAATGCAGAACTCTCAGCTCCTTCTTTAGCACCATACCTGCCTGCATGCTGCCTTGTTTCTCTCTATGATGATAATGGAATAAATCTCTAAAACAGTAAGCCATCCCCAATTAAATGCTTTCCTTTATAAGAGTTGCTGTGGTCATGGAGCATCTTCACAGGAACAAACAATTATAATTACTTTAGCTCAGAAAACAATATCAGTCAATAACAAATACCGAACCATGAACAAGTGAATGGCTTTCTGCATAGGATAGTAAGAATGTAAGTATTCTATTGACATTAATACCTGTGTAAAAACAAACAATGGTCTCAAATACAGCTACTGAAGCTATAAATCAATACATTTCAGTGTATGATTTCATTATAATGAATGGCTCATGATCCCATCTATGCTCATACTTTTGTGACAGAGAATTAATTGGATGTTCTATTTAGAGGCAGTGCTATTGAAACAGCCTGCTATCAACACCAAATGGGTGTATCTGTATAAATCAACTAGCAAGCAAATAATGGGATTGAATTAAACAAAGAAAAGCATATACCCACAAGGGTGAATTCAGTATTGGAGAACTTCAATTGTATTTTTTTTTAAATTCTGAATTAAATGCAAAATGTCCAGCATGGTCTTCCCAGCAAGCACAATTTGTTGGAAGTCAGAATGCTGCTTCAATGCATTCTGATTCCTTATTTTGTTACATAATAATATGGTTTAAAAGCAACACTGTGAGCTTGGGAACTGTTCAGTATTTATTTACCACGGTGGGCTAATCACATTCAGTGAGGTATAGAAACTCAATAAGGAGTGCTACAGTATAGAAGCTAATTGCTAGGATAAAGCCAAGTGAATAATTACTTAACTCCAGAATGAGGCCTGCGGGAATTTTTCTTTAATAAAGGTTTAATTCACCAGTGATAATGAATGCAATCTCACATAATACTGAATAACACCATTAGCATAATGGTTGTGATACAAAAACTATAATTAGAACTAACCAGAAATGTTAATTACAGCCACCAAGGTACTGAATGAAATACTGTTGTTTAAGAAATTGACCTGCCTTGATGTCATGCTTTAGGAGCTAAGGATACATCAGTAATTAAATGTATATGTATTTACATACATATGCATACATATAAACATATATATTAACAAGGTCCTCTTCATTATACTTAAAATTCTATAAAATATAACAAATATATTGAGAAGGAATTGTCTCAAATTCAATACAAGCTAAAGATGATTAAAATATTTTTCTTGGTTAAATATTGACATCCACATTTATATTTTAAGAACCCAATGTTAGGGTAAATATTTCCATTTCTCTATTTTACTGGTGCTAGTACAATGAATACTATATGTAATATGGAAAATAAATACATAAAGTGAAATAATTATTTACGGTGGAAATATCAATAATCAATAAAAAGTTAAAATACAAAACTAAAACTCAGCTATTTTAGTTATATATATAAATGAAATTACATATAAGTAAAATATTTACAGGCACACATGATAGACCAATATATGTGTTAAGCATTAACCATGTGTCATACTTTATTAAATTAAAAAAATAACAAAAATCTCCTGGCACGATACAAATTTAATTGTATATGTTAGGAACTATTTTTTTAAAATGTCACATACCTCGTACTTAAAATACGGTTTGTTTCCATAATAATAGTACTCTGTTTCAAAATAAATTAAAACCTTTGAGAGAAGTTCTCTAGCCAGAATAAGCGAGACATGTTCAAAATTAAAGCAAAAACATATTCATATATATAGCAAGTTTGGGACAGGCATGGGCTACATAATACTCTATCAAGAAAGAAAGAAAGAGAGAGAGGGAGGTGGGATAGGAAAGGAGGGAGAGAGGGAGGGAGGGAGGGAGGGAAGGGAAGGAAGGAAGAAGTGCAGGAGGAAGGAAGGAACAAACGAAGGAAAGGAAAGAAGAAAAATAGAACTTAAGGAGAAAATTTAGAAACATCCCATGAGCCAAATCAGTCAAAACTAAGAAAATAGTCTGGAATTAATTCATAATGTGTCCTCAGTTACTCTTTATATTTTTATTCCTTTATTTATTTTCAACTCAATAAATATACTACCATCTTCTAAAGTTGTTAGTCTTGTCCCTACACTACATTTCCCAATAGTCTAACACAGTCTTCTAGAATTCATATTTGTTCTTCCATTCAGTGCACCTACAGAGCACCTCGCTTCCACAACCAGAAAAACATTATTCATTAATTAAATATCACCTCCTTGCAATTATTCATAGAAGAGATGTCATTATTCTTTGAATAAACATCATAGTGTTCTGTGACCTGTTACAGACAAACTGCTGCTCATCACACCCACTTGACCACAGTCCATAAGGAAACACAAGGGTAACAGACACTAAGATGTATTAGCACAGTCTTAGAGTTTTATTGCTGTGAATAGACACCATAACCATGGCAACTCTTATGAAGGAAAACATTTAATTAGGGTTGGATTACAGTATAGAAGTTCATTCCATTATCATCATGGCAGGAAACAGGCATCATGTAGGCAGACATGGTGATAGAGAGGCAGCTGAGATGCAGTTCACATCTGGATCTAGAGGCAGCTGGAAGAGAATGTCACACTGGGCATGGCTTGAGCATCTGAGACCTCAAACTCTACACCCAATGACACCCTTCCTCCAACAAGACCACACTTACTACAATGAGGCCACATCTCTTAATAGTGTGACTTCCATTTGGGGGCCATTTTTATTCAAACCACAATGTACCACTCCCTGACCCCCGTAGGCTTGTAGCCATAACATAATGCAAAATTGCATTGAGTTCGACTTCAAAGGTCCCCATAGTCTACAATAGTCTCAAAGGTATTTAAAGTCCAAAACCTCTTCTGAGACTCATGACAATCTATTAACTGTAGCCCCTCTAAAATCAAAATGAAAATGCATATCACATAATTTCAACTTAGGATAAACATTACCATTCTAAAAGGAATGAAAGGGAACATAATTAGAAAATACTAACCAAAAGTAAGATCAAAAGCCAGCTGGACAAACTCCAAATCCTGCATCTTCATGTCTGATGTCAAAGTACTCCACATCCCCGACTACTTTCAGCTTTGTTGACTGCAACACACTTTTTCTTGGGCTGACTCCACTCCCTGTTAGTAGCTTTCCTTGGCAGGTATCCCATGCCTCTGGTACCTCCAACATTTTGGAGTGTACAAGGCAATCCAGGCTTCAACTTCACAGTTTCACACAATAGCTTTTCTAGGTCTCCATGGAGGCTTACTTTGACACATGCCTGGACTTAGCAGCTTTCTTTAGTCAGAGAGGGAGACACCACAACCCTTTTCTTCTATTCTTGACTCTAAAGCCAGAATCACATAGTTGAAACTGCCAAGTTCTGCTGCTTGCTGCAGCTAGAACATGGCCCCAATAATTTGATTACATTTTTACCAGCTTTGGTTTTGATGGTTTCCTACACTGGTTTCCTTGACTGTCCTGGAACTCCCTCTAGAGACCTGGCTGTCCTCAACTCAGAGTTCCACCTTCCTCTGCCTCCCTAGTCCTGGAATAAAAGTTGTGCAGCACTAGACCCACCTCTAAGCCTTTCTTAAATTCCTTTCCACAAGTAGCTGGGTGGGATCTTGCCCTGAGATCTGTACTCTCTTTATTCCATTTAACATCAGGATTTTCTTTAATCTGTTCATCTCCTTGAACTCAAAACTTAGTTCCATTTCACTTTCTGGTTCCCCTGAATTATACAATTTGTAATTTTATTTGTTCAGATTGTTCCTTTTCATTATAGAACTGCATAAGACTAGCCACTAATAGCCACATGGCACATTCAATGATAGGCTGTTTTAAGATGTCCTCTGCCAAAGCTATTAATCCATAAGTCTGCAGTTTAGACTTCAGGCATGATTTTGGACAAGGGCAGAAAGCAGTAACATTCTTCACCAAAGTATCACAAGGACATTCTCTAGGTTGCACAGTAATATACCTCTCCTCTGAAACCTCTTGATCCAGGCCCTCACAGTTTAAATCATACTGTCTTCCATGGTTTTACAGGGACAGACCACTAAGTACCATTTCAAGCATTCAACTACTTTTCTAATCCAAAGTCTCAAAGTCCACATTCCTCCAAACAAAAGCATGGTGAGGCCTATAAAATCAATACTCCAGTCTCTGGTACCAACTTTTGTCTTATGGTTTTATTGCTGTGAAGAGTAACCATAACCATGACAACTCCTCAAAAGGAAAACATGTAATTGGAACTGGATTAGAATTCAGAGGGTTAGTCTAGTATCATCATGGCAGGAAGCATGGTTACATGAACGAAGACATGAAGGAAGAGAGGTAGTTTGAAGTTCTATATCTCGAACCAAAGGCAGTAGGAAGAGAGTGCCACTCTGGACATGGCTTGATCATGTGAGACCTCCAAGCCCACCCCCAGGGACACATTTACTCTAACACCTACTCCAATGGGGTCTCACCTCCTAAAAGTGCCACTCCCTATGATCCTATGAGGGCCATTTTTATTCAAATCACCACAGCCTTTCCAATGGGACTCCATGTTCTCTGACGCTAATAAAGTAGATGAGGTGATATTTCATTATGGTATAACATGAGGGCTGGCTTGTTGGGGTTTCTGTCCCACCCGGTACCCCACAGCCA
>LOEQ01010039.1:0-27659 GCA_001685075.1 Bramus lutescens | reverse complement strand
CATGTGGGCCTTGCCTGCTGGCTCCAGCAGAGGTAGGGTGGACTGGTGGATCTTTCTGGCCTGCTGACTCTGACAGAGGTCAGGAGGGCAGACAGTTGGGCCTTTATTGGTTGCTGGCTCTAACAGAGTTCAGGTTGGTGGGTGGGCAGGCATGTATCCCTTGCCTGCTTGCTCTGGTGGAAGTCTTAATTTTAACTTATTAATTACATTTTCTTCCATTATTGTATATGTTCTTTCTTTACAATGTGTGCTAGCTAGGTTTCTACTGCTATGATAAATGCTATGAACAAAAGCACCTTAGATAAAGGATTAGTTGACCTTACAGTTAATTGTTCACCTTCAAGAAAACTCAGACCAGAAACTCAAGGCAGGAGCTTAGAGGCAGTAACTTCCTGAAGTCATGGAGGAATACTGTTTACTTACGTGCTCACCATGCCTTGCTCAACCTGATTTCTGATATAACCCATGACCACCAGCCCAGGGGTTGTACTGCCCACAGTGGGTTGGACCCTCCTACAGCAATCATTATTCAAGACTTTCCTACAGACTAATCTGATACATTACTTCCTTCAATTGTGGTTCTCTTTTACCATACAACCTAATTTGTATCAGGATGAAAAGGAAAAAAAAAACTAGCTAATGACTATAATAAAAAATAGATCTTTATTCAAAGAAAGTGTCACATTTGAGAAGCCATCATCTTCCACAACTCTGGAGGGGCCATATGACAGAGAGTAAAGATGGAAGAGAAAGATCATGACCTATAAATCAGATGTGCAAAGTCAACTTTGGCAACAAAGATGAAGAAGCATCCTCTCTACTTAAGATATTTCTGTAACTTATCATTGGGCATGCACAACACAATAATCTACAGGATAAACTATGGAATGTGTTTACACACATTTCTCTAATGTTCTCTACCAAGTTAAGTTACAATTGTGTTAACTCCCACCACTGTACAATTTAGAAATGCCTCTGCCTGCATCTCAAAAGAAGCAGGCTTTGTGTTTCTTGTATTGAACAGCCTTAAGGCTAGTCCCTTTTTCTACCATAAGAAAGGGAATGTGATACTGATGGCTCCCAGCAAACTATGTGTTTACCCTTGGGAGATCTCTACATTCTCAGGTTCATGCATCAGTAGATAAAAATTCACCTTGCAATGGACCTTTAACCATTTAGCTAACTCAAAGGAAAAAAAAAGAAGTGAATCCTAAGCCTGTGCCTGCTGCTCTATTGCCTTTCATAGGAGAGAGGAAGAGTAACCGTAAATGGCAAGGAATGACCACAGGAAAGAGAAATTAGGAAATGCCAGAAAAATAATCTGCCCAGAACTTAGCAATATATAAATTTTTAGAAAAGAGACTCATAACCAAACACAAATCATCTACTCTATGATATAAGAACTAGCTTCTGTGGTTCAACCCTGGGCCCTTTCCAGATACAATGCTTTTCTTATACTTGTTCTATTGTGTTTTGCTTTGGTTTGTTTTTTTTTTCTTTGTTTTATTTTATTTTCATTTTGCTTTGTTTTTAGTGGCTGTTTCTTTTTGTACTTTTCACTCGACAAATAAAACTTCTGTCTAAACACAGACCGATACCTCACCCACTGTCAGCTTCAACCTCCTCTGTATTTTTAATTAACTTGGACCCAGCAGTAGTTTCTAACACCTAGCATTTTGTGTGAGTTACAGTATGCCCACCACTGAGACATAAATGCAAAGCAAACACTGTAATAAGTAGATATAAACATTGACACAATTGCAACAAGTCATTGCAACAAACAAGGAAATATAAAGAAAAGTAACCAGCAGGAAGCCATGAATCAGCCTCAATGCAACTGCATGGGTATGATTGTCATTTAAAGCTCTGATCTTTTATTGCCTTTAGTAATTTCAATACCCTGAAGTGGCTAATGAGCTTGTACTTTCAATGCCCCCCAAAAAGAGAACTCTTATTAAGGAACAAAAACAAAAATGAAGACCTCAATTTTCATGTTTGTTCCAAAGACACCAGCAGAGTCCTTGGGCATTTGGGTGATGGCATCATTTCTGCAACATACAAAAGTTACAAAACCTCAATCCAGAACCAAAAGAGGGGAGCCTTTTGCACTCCACTCACAGACAATAGGCAGACCTTAGGAGGGAAGTACATGTGAAGGGAAGGAATGTCAAGGACTTGGGGGAAGTGGCAAAAGCAGTCACTAACAACTCAGCAGCTAAGGATCCGGGAACAGGTGTTATCCTAAAGCAAACTATAAACATGGGAAGGTGCTAAGAACAGTCAGTTGTCAGCTTGGTAATGTGTGCTTTATTAGTTACTTTTCTAATGGGGTGACAAAACACCATGACTTAGGCAACTTATAAGTGAAAGCATTTCATTGGTCTTACAGTTTCCAAGGGTTAAGAGTCCCTGATGGCAAAGCAAAAGCATGCAAGCAGGACCAACTGAAAGTTCATATCTCAATCTGCAAAGCAAAAGGAAGGTGCTCTGGAAATGGTGCCAGACTTTTGAAACCTCATAACCAACCCCCAGTGACATACTTCCTCCAACAAAGCCATACCTCCAAATCTTCACAAACAGTTCCAGCCACTGTTGTCCAAGTATTCAAACATATGAGTCTACAGGGATTATTCTCACTGAAACCAACATACATGTCAAGGGCCAATTTATTGCAGAACCAATTTAACTGGAATACAGTCATACCAAAGAATTCACCCACAGTCTATTATAAGAGTTTTGTTTTCTAGAGGTGGGACTAAAGATGATGTCAGAAAGAACAGGTGATTTAAAAGGACAACTATCAGAGGAAAATGGTGTTGCAAGAAGGGCCTGCTTGTTTATCCCAGCCACCCGGCTAGCTTAGCCCCAAAATAACCACACAGAAACTGTATTAATTAAATCACTGCTTGGCCCATTAGCTCTAGTTTCTTATTAGCTTATTCTTCCATCTTAATTTAACCCATTTCTATTAATCTGTGTATCACCACAAGGTCGTGGCCTACCAGCAAAGTTCCAGCACCTCTCTCTCTGATGGCAGATCCATGGTGTCTCTCTGACTCTGCTTTCTTCCTCCCAGAATCTAATTCTGTCTTCCCTGCATACCTAAGTTCTGCCTTATCCACACTCCATGGAAGTTTCTTTATTCATTAACCAATGAAAGCAGCACATAGATAGAAGGACCTCTCACACCAGAAAGGAATGATGGTGTCTTTCACAGAAAAAATATAGAGATATGAAAAAACAGTATCTTAAAATTCAAGTCCATAACTGTTAAATATCTATCTATAACAAGCAATCTCTGCTAGTGTAGCTATGAGTACTGCCATTGCTTTTTAATGGCTTGTAATCTACAGGGACACATAGACAATTATTGGAAGAGAATACCTAATGAAGAGATGAAATGTAAAATAAGGACCAGTCTCAGTGCCAAATTCATTCAAACTTCACACAAGGTTGTAAGGGAGAATGTTGAGGTTCAGAGAAGGAACAACAGACAGGCCCAGTCACCAGCAAATAAATGTCTTCACCAGGATGTGAAATGGAGGCAATTTGACTCTAAAGTTTATTACATTAACCAAGTATAACATAGGACTTTTAAAACAATTGTTCCCAAGTGGAAAGTGGAAGAGAGGAGAGTGTGTCTTAGTCAGGGTTTCTGTCACTGCAATGAAACACTGTGACTGAAAAGCAAGTTGGGAAGGAAAGGGTTTATTTGTCTTATATTTACAAACCATACTCCTTCCTCAAAAGAAGTCAGGGTAGGAACTCAAACAGGGCTGGGATCTGGAGGGAGGAACTGATACAGAAGCCTTGGAGGGATGCTGTTTACTGGCTTACTCCCCACAGCTTGCTAAGCCTGCTCTCTTATAGAACCAGAACCACAAGTCCAGGGAAGGCTCCACCCACATAGGGCTGGACCTTCCCACATCAATCACTAAATGAGAAAATGGCCTTCAGTTGGATCTTTTCAATTGAGACTCCTTCCTCTCTGATGTCTCTAGCTTGCATCAAGTTGACACAAAATCAGCTAGTATGAAAGAAGAGGAGGACTCAGAGGAGAGGGAGAAGGAGGCAGAGAGAGAGAGAGAGAGAGAGAGAGAGAGAGAGAGAGAAAGGAATTTATTTGTGTGTGAGTGTGTGTGTGTGTATGAGAGAAAGAGAGAATTAGTTCAATTACAAAAGTGCAATAGTATAACAGAATGAGACAGTTTCCAATGTTAAGCACCTGGGAAAACCCTTAAGACGCTAAGGTACAAAATGAACACAGAATGTCTGGCCAAGCTTTCTGCTGAAGGATGAAGTTTCAAGGCAAGGTTGTTAGGAAAAGTAATTAGGGATGGTAAAAGTGCCTATATTAGAGATTTCAATGAACGTTTAAGAAATAACCTCTTCAAACATTATTTTGCCTGTATGACTGGTCAAAATATTAAGCACCAAAGTATAAGTCTATTCTAAGTTGGTACTGTAGCTTTCCTGATTTCTTTCAATAATGGGGTACAGATAATTCATAACTCACATGATTCCAGAGTACGGTTGATTCGCGTATCAGAAAAAGAGAAGACGCCTGGCTGCACAAGATTAAGCACATTTATGAAGTCCTACCCATGGAAAGTTTCTGTTACAGGTTCTTATATAGAGAATACCTTTGAAAAATGGCCCAGAAAGTGTTCTGTAAATGGAGAGTCAGCCTGAGCAGCAAAAGAGGGTGAAGAAGTGGGGAAGAGGAGACAAAATAGGAGAACTCCTCAGTGCTAGTCCCTAAGGATAACACCAGTGCCACCCAAGGTCTGGCACACACTGGCTATGAGGGAGACATTAGCATTAAAACCCTACAAGGTTCTGTATGGCTGACAAACAATGATCCCTCAAAGATGGCAAGATGCTACCTTACAGGCAAAATGAGACTGTACAGATCTGTTAAGTGGACAAATTGAAACTGAGAAGATAATTCGGATTTATCTGAGTGAGATCAATGAAATCAAAAGAAAAGGTAAGACTATCAGGAAGGGAGAGAGGAGATTCGAGGGAGGTCGGGACAGGACAGAGTGTGGGCAAGTACTGCGAGGGGCCATTTGGAACTGACTGTGAAGGAGAAAGAGGCTCCAGACAAGGAATTTGGACAGCCTCTGGAAAAGATGGGAAGAGGTGGTTCCCTAGAACCTCCAGATGGAAGCAGACATTTGATGCCTTGGTTTTGGGTGTTCTGGCATCTGAACGATAAGATAATATATATTTGTATTGTTTTAAGCTACTGTGGATGGTAATTTCTTATAAAAGAAGGAAGAAATAAATGTAATACATAAATTTATAACTTGCTCATCTTATTTATTACTTTCGCTCCCGTTGTTCAATGTCCCTTTGTTTAATCGCCAAATATTTACCCAGCCTCTAGGCTGTTCAAGGCCTGCCTCAGTACCTAGTGTATAATGGCAAGTAAGGCTCAATACAAGCTCCTGGCGTGCTCACTATCTAGTGGAGAGATAAAAATAAAGAAGCTGAGGCAAAATCCTTACCAGGGCAGTGTGAGTCGTAGTGAGAGGACAGACAAAGGACAGTCATTTCTTCTGGAAAAGCTTCTGTTCAATTGCTATAAAAACCTTATGGTTTGTGTGTGGGATGGGGAATGATAAAGTTCTGATTTGGAGATAACAATGAAATCACCTAAGATGGCAAGACAGTGAACCCCATATAGGGATCGGACTGAATGAGAGCACTTCCTTCTCCAAGCAGCAAGCTTGATCTTCCTGGGAGGCAGGGTAGATCTTAACCTGAGAATGTATCCCAGATCAAAGAAAGGAAGGTCATGGATTGCCAGGCATATTTACTCAGCAAAACCAGCCACTCATTTCCTCCCCAGAAGGCCTGATATTAGGGAGGAAATTTTCTTTATCAAGGTTAAAATATAACATTTAAATGCTTTTACCTCTAGAGAGAAAAATAAATTTATTACTGTTCTTTAAAAGAAAACAACTCCAAGAATTACATGTATTTTGCCAACTGCAATTCTGTCTACTCTGGTTTATACTTTTTATTTTATTATTATTTTTTCGTTCAGAAATTTGAGATACTAAATGGCTTTTGTACTACTGTCATTAGATTGGAGCTACCTACCTCCAGCTGAATGCTTTAAGTCTAAAAAAACACCATGTTCTGAAGGCATCCCAGACATTTCCACAGATAGATTGCCTATAGAAGTTCCAACTGTCTCCACTTACCTTTAAGGCTTCCTTCAGGCCCATACTGAGTAACACTGAGAATGCAAATAATTTCTTGAGGAGGGATAAAGTGGTCTAAGGACCAAGCTACCTCTCCTTGCCCCTTCCCAAATGCAAAACCGACTGAGCAACCACGCAGTTTAAATCAGTTAGAAGAACATGAGGCCAGCATCCTGTTTTCTCATGCAATCGACTTGTTCCGTGATCTGAGGACCAAAGGAAAAGCAACTGAGGAAAAGTAGTAGGAGCCCAGTAAGCACCACTTCTCCTTTCCTGTAGGTCCCATTTACCATGGAAAACACCATGACTGAGCTGACTGGCAGGCCGATAAGGCACTGAATTACACCTTGGATTCCATAGAACCCAGGAGGAGACCATGCTGGAGCCAATGCCCTGAACTAAACTGCAGTAGGGAAACACTCCCAGAATGCCCTGCAGCTCAAAATGGTCAAGGACTGGAAGACAGTTGAGTAAATTATGGCTCCCTGTCTTTCCTCTATTTTTTTCACCAGTTCTCATTACCTTGATCCTATGCACCAAATCTTCCAGAAACAGAGAAACAACAGACATGT
Organism: Bramus lutescens; assembly: GCA_001685075.1. Taxonomy (NCBI): domain Eukaryota; kingdom Metazoa; phylum Chordata; class Mammalia; order Rodentia; family Cricetidae; genus Bramus; species Bramus lutescens. The sequence continues at coordinate 20,872 of LOEQ01010039.1, read as the reverse complement.
GGCGAACAATTCCTGAAATGGTAGAAGTCAGCAAAAATAGATGTTCTCCGCCCTTTCAAAGTGCTCAAGAACTAGTATTCACCAGATGCTTTCATAATATTTTTCTTCCCTGTTAACAAATATCAGGCAAGAAGCAACTTGAGAAACAGGGATGCTGGCTGTCAGTTGGTTTCCTCCTTTTGCCTTTTTACTAATTCTAGGATGCAAGTCCATAGAAAGAATCTCCCCTCATTCTGGTTAATTCCATTATTCTACTTTGGAAGCAACCTGGCAAATAAACCCAAAGATTTGCTTCACTAATGCCTTTGGCATCTATTAATTCAAACAGCTTGATAACCAACAGCAGCTAGTATATGCTTAGTGGATGGAGATCCAAAATAACTTTATGTGATATTTAGCTTGAAATAAAGTCTGAAACTCAAAACCCTTCTTAAAACAAGCAGGAAGCACATGTCCAGTTTAACTGAAGACTCTAGATAGTAAGTCCAGTGTCTGGAGCAGAATGAAGGAAAACCAGATGCTAGCAGAGAGCAGGAAGTGTTGGCCCAAATGTCCATCTGAGAACCAAAGATTGCTCTATATGTCAAAAAAGCATACATTTGTATATCTGCTACTTTTTCCAAAAACAAACAAAATAGAGTCTCCATATTTTTATTTAACTTCTTTAACTATGTCAAAAAAAAAACCCAGTATGTTCCACTAAAATATTAGGAAAGGAATTTGCTTTAGTAAAGACAAATGCCAGGGCAGTAACTAATGTGGGAAGACACTGAGCTTATATTTACTGGCTGATCAAATTCATTGTAAAACCAGAGTGACACAGCAATATTTTGAATCTCGCTAATTATCCTTCAGATACAGGAGATTCACAGTTTACATGAGCAGAAATTGCTACCAATATCTTTACATCTGTAAATTCTACAGTCAAGAAATAAAAATTCTTAAAGGCATGATAAAAATTCTAATTTTTTGTTCCATAATATGATGACGATTAAAGTGATGGCTTCAGAATAAATTCAAGATGTCTGTACTCCATTATCCAAGATGTCTGTTCTCCATTTTCTGTAGTAAAGACAGCAGAAGTATACACAGATGTAAGTAGTGGGGAGTCATTTCTATTTACTGAGACATGTCATTTTTATTTTCATATTAGATCCAGGATAATAAATAAATGCCTCAGAAATGGCAACAAAACTATGAAGATTCTTCCGGTTCACCAATTCTTATTCAATAAGCTTGCAGGAATTTCAGCTATTTCCCAGCTGATCCAAGAAAACAGTCAAAATTGAGCAAACCTTCCAATCCGTCCTGGGAGAAAGTAGGGAACCAAATTGTAAGCTTGTAATTCCTATAAAATCAATTTGGTTAAGTAACTTTTTAAAAACTGTCTCGTATTCATTGTTTATTGTTGTATGTTTCATAAGGACATTTCTACACAAGTATGTGATATGCATTAATATGGTCATAGTTCTTCCTAGCTCCTGTCACATCCTTTACCCACCATAAACCTCCTTTATTCTCCCAAATAATTTGTTTCTACTTTCATGTCATATATACATGCATTTTGTGTGTGTATGTGTATGTGTAAAATCTCGTATCAAAAATGGGAAAAATGATATTTGTCTTTTTGAGTATGAGTTAAATTCTTCAATATGATATTCTCCAACTGCATTATTTTTTGCAAATGATGTAATTTTGTGCACTTCTAATATGTACATATATCACATTTTTTTACTTACTCCTCTGTTAATAGTTGCCCAGGCTAACTTTGTTATATTGAGTTATGGTGAATAGTATTGCCCTGAAGATATTGCTATGTTGACTTGGAGTCTCTGAGGAGGCACAAGGCTGGACCATAACATAGATATATTTGTGCTTTTGTTGAAGAACTTCCGTGGTAATTTACTTGGTGCCTAGATTATGATCCCAAAATAAGTTTGCAATAACTTTACCATGGAATCTCAACATGTAAAATCTATAGCTATAGTGAAAAGTGCTCATTTAAAATCAAATGTATAAATTCCCAGAAAGAAGACATGAGCAGACAGATGATCAGGGCAGACGGATGGCACTGTCTACCATAAAGGTGCAAACCTGTGTGAGAATTTCAGCCATGGGTTCCTAAACACAAAGGACACCAAGTCATTTGTACACAGTTAAAGCATACTTACTACATATAAGTGTGAATGGGTTTGAACTGAAAACATAAAGGTCACGGAAGTTATATTCTAGTGAAGATGCTGATATTAAATTTCCAGCAAGGTTGAAGAAATTGACTAAGAAAAAAGGATAACACACCAACATAAAACAACTCAAGTTCTGAGAGCACTTGGATCTTCTGGAAGGTACCAAATACAAGCTCATACTTCCACATATATATAGGAGGCACCAGAGTATAAATCACAGCAATGCTTTAGGACACATGAAAAAGCCATGGATAGTGTACATATTAAAGAACATACATGATGTCAAAATCATACATTATCTGCTAATGTTCTAGCAACATAATCAGAAGCACAGGAGCAGTCATATTGTTTCTGAAATCATTATGCCACTTTATCCCAGAAGTAAAAAATACTTAGAAGTATAAAGTCCTATGCATTAATAACAAAAGAGTGCATCATTATCCAATCCCTGTGTGGTGGTTTGAATAGGAATGTCCTCCATAGGCTTCTATATTTTATGTCTGGTCATTAGGGAGTAGCAATATTTGTGAGAGATTGGGAGGTGTGGTCTTGTTAGAGGAAGTGTATCACTGGGGGTAGTTTTGGAGTTATGAATGCTCCAGTCAGGCCCATTGTTTCTTTCTCCTATTGCCTGTCTGCCACATCTAGCCATGCTTCCAATCGTGACAATACTGAACTAAACCTCTGAATCTGTAAGCCATTCCAAATAAATAGTTTTCATTATAAGGGTTGTTCTTGTCATAATATCTCTTCACAGCTGTAGAAAATTATAGAAAATTGACTAAGATAAAAGATGATACCAGGGCCTAGGGTATTGCTATGACAGGCCTGACAATGTTTTTATTGGGATTAATGTGGATTCTGGGATTTTGAACTGGAAAATCAACTGGACACTTTAAGTGGGGTTAATGGTTCATCCTAGTAAGAGTATGGAAGACAGTGGCGGTGAAAGAAATTTGAAATGTGGAGGCCCAGATTAAGAAGTTTCAGAATAGAAAAATGTTAATATATATCCTAGAAACCATTATTGTGATATTTTGGCAAAGAATGTGGTTTCTTTTTCCCTTGTCTGAAAAGTCTGCCTGAGGTTAAGTTGAAGAATTTGGGTTAAGAGCTTTGTCAAAGGAGATTTTCAAAACAACCTAATATTTACTGGGTCACATGATTATTAGTAGTTAGCCTTATGTAGATCTATAAAAGAAAGGAACAAGCTGAGAGAGGAAAAATATAAAGGGGCACCAGTAAGTATAATGGAGCTAAGTCCAATGCTCAAGGAAATAAGAAATTTAAAGAAAAGCCTGTTCTAAGTAGAATAAAGCAAGTACTGACCTCAGGGCAAGACCCCAACCTCCAATTTATGAAAAGGAACCAAAGAAAACATAGGGCTAGAGGTGACAGCACAGGCCTTTAATCTCAGCACTGGTGAAGCACACGCAGGCAGATCTCTGAGTTGAAGCTGGCCTAATCTTCAGAAAAAGTTTCAAGATATCCACAATTGGTCAGTGAAGGAAATCATTGAAAGCGGGAAGCAGGTGAAGATAGAATGAAGGCCGTGCTCCTGCATCAGCTAGCAGTAAAACTTGGCCACTTCAGCCATGTGGCTTTAGATTCAAGGGTACAAGAAGGAGTTATGGAGTCTCCCTCTGTAGCTCAGGAAAGCTTCCATGGCCAGGCATGCATCAGAGTTCCCTGGTTGGAGGCCTAGAAAGGCCATTGGGTGAAGCTGTGAAGGTGAAGCCTGGATTGCCTTGGGAGATGTTGGAGGTGTGTTGGGATACCTGCCAAGGAAAGCTACTAACTGGGAATGGAACCAGTCCAAGAGCAAGAAGTGTTGCAGTCAAAAAGGTAAAAGGAGTTCGGTTATGAAGAGTGCTTTTTTGTCAAATGTGGAAATGCAGCTTGGAGTTTGCCCTATTGGTTTTTGGTCTTGTTTTGGTCTAGTATTTCCTCACTATGCTTATATTCAGTGCCACTGCATGTTAGAAGTATGTGACCTGCTTCTCATTTTGATTTTATAGGGATTATAGTTAAGAGAATGCTGTGAGTCTACAAGGAGATTTTGAACTTGGGACTTTTAAGCAGTGTTGAGACTGTGATAGACTATGGAGAGTTTTGAAGGTGGACCAAATGCATTTTTCACTATGATATGGCTACAAACTTATGGGGGCTAGTGAATGGAATGTGGTGGTTTGATAGACATGGCCTGAACAGGCTCAAATATTTAAATACTCAATCATTAGGGAGTGGTGCTACTTGACAGGGATTTGAAGATGTGCCCTTGCTGGAGGAAGTGTGCAGATGATTGGGTCTCTGGAATCTGTATCTGTTTCTTGCATTGCTCCTTGTGCTTTTTCCCTTCTCTTTGTTGCTATTGTTCTAGTTCAATTTGTTAGTTTTTGTTTTACCTCTTTAAATTTCATTTCATTTCATTATTATCCCTTAGAAGTCTGTTTGTTTTCTAATGAAAGACCGAAAGAGGGTAGGTCCAGATGGGAGAGAAGGTAGGAAGGAACCAGGGGGAGAAGAAGGAAAGAGAAACTTAATCAGGATATATTATATGAGGAAAAGTCTATTTAAAATAAAAGGAAAAGCATAGTGGTGGTGCACACCTTTAGTCACAGTACTCAGGAGGCAGAGGCAGGAGGATCTTTGTGAGTTCAAGGCCAGCCTGGTCTACAAAAGCTAGTTCCAGGACAGGCTCCAAAACTGCAGAGAAACCCTATCTCTAAAAACCAAATAGATAACTAAATAAATAAATGAAAAAACAGCAAATCATTTATATATGTATGTAGTAAAATACAAACTGTGTCTGGTAGTGTGACCAACTACGCTCTCTTGCCTAGAACTTTTTCTGGTTTAACACTGGAAATTATGTGTCCTGGGATAGACACTGCTCTGCCACTGACAAACTAAATAGTGAGTAACCTGATTGGAGGAGAGCAAGCAGTCACCTGAGAATGGGATTTGCTTCTTGAAGGAAGGAAATGATTGGAAAACAGATATATTTGTAATACGTTTCCTAAGATGGACTACTATCGTGTGGGAGAGAATAAAATGTGGTCAGGCTTGGAATGAAGAAACCAAAGAATAAAGCTATGTTAGAAAAAGAGAAAAAGTATTCATTTTAATTCATTATAATTATAATATATTATATTATTTCCCCTTTCTTTTCCTTCCTCTAGCACTTCTCATATTCCCCTCTTCACTCTCAAATTGATAGTCTCTTTTTTATTAAATTTGTTATTTTTAATAATATTGGTATATTATAAATGAACAAATATATAACTATATATACTTCTGATAGTTTGAGTTTTAATAATTGAATGATGTAAAAGGAAATTAAAAATTCATTTTCTTTATTAATTTTGAGCACATCAATAATCTTTCCATCTTAACTCTGACATAAACCATCATTTACATTGATATGATCAATGCTTAATGCATTCTTCAATATTGAAAAACACTATTCAGTCTGTTGTATTTGGATCCTTATTCCTTCCTCTGACACGTTGTCTAAGGGAATAGACTGAGCATCCTGCACACTGAAGATAGGATTTTTCAATCTGGGTGTCTTCGGGTTTTCATTGCTGTCAAGAGACACCGTGACCATGCAACTTATAATGGAAAGCATTTAACTGGGGTGGCTTACAGTTTCAGAGGTTTATCCTCAAGTTGGAGCATGATGACATGCAGGCAGATATAACGTTGAATAAGGAGCTAGGAGCTCTACATCTTGATCGTCAAGCAACAGGAAGTGAACTGAATGTCACACTGAGCCTGATCAAAGGAAACCTCAAAGCCCACCTCCATATTGACGTACCTCTTCCAACAAGGCCACCCCTACTCCACAGAGCCACACTTCCTAATAGTCCCACTCACTATGAGCTTATAGGGGTCAATTACAATCAAACTACCTTACCCTTCAAAAATCAAGGACCTTCAAATATCCACATTTCTGTTCTTGACATTTAGCTATTGATACACTCTACCAGTCAACAGTGCGGGATGTTCTGAAGCAATGGTCCTCCTAATCACATTGGAAGGTCAGAAGTCATCAGATGACTAACACTTGGCCACAAGTGCTACATTTTTCACCTCACTTTATATCATCACACATATTTTAGCACATCAGTCATCAGAGAAAGGATAAAGTGGTGGTCAATGGCCATGGACTCCTCTGGGTGTACCTGTGATGATGATTTTAGAAAGACAACAAAAGTGGGAGGAGTCACAGTATGTATGGATGGAACCATTCTATGGGCTGAAGTACCAGACTAGATTAGAAACTGAAAGTGAACTAAGCAGCAGCACTCATCTCTCTCTGTTTACTGTGAACTATGACTGCAATGTGGCCAGCTGCCTCACACTCCTGTCACCAGAGCTTCATCACCAGGATAAAATACACCCTCAAACTGTTTAAAAAATACACATTTCCTGTCTTGTGCTGCTTATTATTGGGTGTTTTGCCAAAGCAACAACAAAATCAGCCAGTGCAGATGAGTTCAGTGCAACCTGGTGTTTTGAGGAAGTAGACAGACACATTCCTTTATCTGTTATTACAGTATAATTGTCCTTGCATTGTTTCCCTTTGATACTGTGAGGAACTGGCTCCAGGTTTCCTGGTTACTTCAGATACCAAAATCTACAGATGTTCAAGTCCCTTGTATAAATAGTAAAGTATTAGAATATGACCTACACAAATCCTACTGTATACTTAAAATCATCCCTAAGCTACTAATAATAAAATATAATACTAATACTATCTGAATAGTTGTTATATTGTTTAAAATATGACAAAATGCTTGCATATGCTTATTATGAATCAAATTAATTTGCCATGTTTGGTTGTGTCTATATTTCAATAACCTTAGAATATAGAAAGGTAGCAGTATATTGCTTTAGGTCTTCTCTTATTTCTGTTGTTTATATCTTCCTGTGACTGATTTTTTTTGTAGAAATGGGACCTGGGAGATAGGGGAGAGGGAAGGTAGTTGTTGAGTTAATAAAAACTAAGACTGTATTAAAAGTACCCATAGAAACTAAAGAATTTCAAGATACAACTTTTAAAAAAGAGTTTATAAAGAGGTATGCTCCATGGGTGGATAATGCCACTTCCAGAAGACATGAGTTATTAAACAAAAGTCCCAATGTTAGTCATGGGAGCCCGCCCTGGGAGTGTTTGGACAGTGAAGCTCGAGGTCATTGCCCTTGGTATTGCATCACCACTACATAATAAGACACTATTTGCTGAAGACATCATAAATACTCACTGCAAAACATAGAGAAATCAACCTCAAATTGACTGGGAAACAAACTCCCTGCTGGCTGCTTTCATAATGCTGGAAGGTGGCATGCAGGCTGCTGGAGGGAGCACACAACAATGGTCCTATTCAGCACTTGACCCTACTTGACACTTCATCAACCTACCAAGAAAGTATGGCCACCAGTGCAACAGCGGCAAGATTATCATGGGGCAATTAATGACTTTCTGATTGGATTTAAGACATAATCAATGTTAGTGAATTTCATGCTTGTTACTGTAATTCTGGTCAAAACCCTATTGTTACAAAGAGAGGGCCTGCTTGTTCATCCCTGCTTGTTTGTCCTGGCCTCCTGACTAGCTTACCACACAGAAACTGTATTAATTAAATCACTGCTTGGCCCATTAGCTCTAACTTCTTATTGGCTAACTCTTACATCTCAGTTTAACCCATTTCTATTAATCTGTGTATTGTCACATGGCAGTGGCTTACCAGGAAAGATTCGGCATGTCTGTCCCTGGCACTGGCTCCCATAGCATCTCCCTTCTGCTCTGCCTTTCTTCTTCCCAGCATTCAGTTCTGTATTCCTGGCCCACCTAATGTCTACCCTATCAACTAGGCCAAGGCAGTTTCTTTATTCATTAACCAATACAAGAAACACACAGAGGGGACTCCCACATCAGCCTATGGTTTTTGAAACCATAGACCCTAAGAAGAAACCTGACTCTAGTCATAACAAGAGAACAAGAGTCTATGAGTGCTTATCCTTAAACAGGAGATCTTTGTTACTCCACCCAATGCTGTCAAGGCTTAAAGAACAAGGAAGAAAAGAGAGAGTATAAAAGAAAGAGAATGGGAGGTGTGCTGTGAAATTTCCATATATTCAGGGAGTATTCTCAGGTACTACACTTACTGAGAAGCTGTTGACAGTGGGTAGCACCTAGAGAAATGTCTTTACAGTTGCTACTGCTGTGATGAAATGCTGTGACCCTCAGCAACTTGGGGAGGAAAGGGTTTATTTTATCATACAATGTAGATCATTATCCAAGGAAGTTAGGGGGGATAGGAACTGAAGCAAAAGCTGTGAAGGAGTGTTGCTTACTGGCTTGCACCTCATGGCTTGCTTAGTCTGTGTTCTTATAAAACCAGAATCAGTAGCTCCAGGGTGGCTCTGCAGTGAGCTGGGCTCTTTTCCATTAATCAATCACCAGGAAAAAGCATGACAGGCTCTCCCATAAGCCAATCCGGTCAGCATTTTCTCATCACCATTTTCCAAAATGAATTCTAGCTTGTATTAAGCTGACATAAAACTAACCAGCAACAGAGAGGAAGAATCATTCTTTTTTGAGGGTTTGGCCACTGGTTCCAGTGGAGAATGCCACACCCATGTACATATGGGTGGTACTAACTGGACTTAGTAGGTTACTATAACAAAGAAGAACCCATGAAGTTGGGAGGAGAGCATGTCGGGGGGATTATAGCAAAGGCCTAAGGCAGAAACAAGACACCAATATGATTATATTTCATAGTATGCATACATGAAATTGTAACATAATAAAAAGAATTCTTTATAAAAAGGAAAAAGGAAAGCTGTATTTATAAGTCCCAGATTCTTGATTTGAGGTCTTTTTTTTTAAATTAGGGATTTATTTGCTATTCTCAAATGAACAAAAGATAAAGCAAAACCATGGTGCTTTATAGGATTTGGAACTCTAAAATTTTAGGTATCCACTGGTGGTCTTGGACATATTCTCCACAATAAAAGCAGACAAGCAGGACTCATTGACATCATACAAACTTGCAAAAGTACCAAAAGACTAAGGCAAACAAAAGGTACCTACTTCTTTTGTTCAAGTTTGAATTCCAGAAACCATAGAAACGTTGACATCAATCTCAAGAGAAAATTCTGGGACAGATTTTTCAGCAGATGGCTTGGGTATATTTAGGGATAAAGAGTGGAACCCAGCAAAGGTCAGAAAGAAATTCAAATCAAATCAATATCAGTTCCCTTTTTGTTGTTGCTTCTCTGTAAGATGGGTAGAAGAATATAGCCAAGATATAAAAGCCCAAATTCGACTAAAATCTTAAAAGGAAGTCCAAGGGTTCTTTCTGGACTCATTCTCTTAGCATACTGCTTCTCAGAGTCTTGGGAGATGCAGAAGTCATGGTCATCTTCTGTGGGAAGACAATAATCTATTTTGATTTATTTAGCATGGAATAAAGTTTTACCTCCATGCTTTGTCATCTATCCCAGGGCACTGCTCCTTCCATGGCTTTCCCAGTGCTACCTGATTGGGCCAATGGGAAAATTCTGCATTTCCATCATATTGGTTTCTTGCTCCAATTAGGTTTTCTAAGATGTTTTACTTGCGAATCTATAAAAAAATTTTCCCCAGTGAAGAATAAGTAATCTAATTTCCCTGTGTTAGAAACCATTTCAGCTATCTAGACTGTAACTGTCCTGAAGAAAACGTTTTGAAAATCTTCTTGGTATCCTCAGGGTCTGAAACATGATAAATATTCAGCATTTAATGAATAAAATCAATTTGTATGATTACAGCAAAGTATATTCTATTCAGAAGGGTGATATAATGCAATCAGCAAGTTCAGGAGATATTGCTGTTATGTAGATAATAGGAAAAAAAGTCCTGGTATAATAAAATAATAGGTATGACTTACCTGTTCATGGCTCCATTTTCTTTTTATTTCTTTTACTCTGTGTGTGTGTGTGTGTGTGTGTGTGTGTGTGTGATCACCTGCATACAAGCACATGTATATACATGGGTGCACACATGGGAAGGGAGCGAATGTATGTGTGTCCACTTACATTTGGAGGCCTAAAGTTGACAACAGGTGTTCACCTCAATAACTCTCCATTTTATTTGATGAGGAAGGGCCACTTAACTGAAATCAGAGCTTCTAAATTCCAACTAGTTTAGCTAGCTTGTCCTGGGGATTTCCAGCCTTTAATTCCAATGTGCCAGAATAACAAGCAGCCACCATACCTGCCTAGCTTTATTGTGGGTTCTGGGCATCCAAACCCCAGTCTTCATACTTTAAACTCAAAGGCCTTGCATCCACTGATTCATCTCCCAGCCCTGCTCTAGATTCTTACTGAATAAGCTCTAAAATAATGAAGATATACAATTAAAATATAGCAAAAAATACAATTAAATGCTCTAGATTTTTACTGAATAAGCTATACAATATTGAAGAAATACAATTAAAATGCTAAGAAATCTGATCAATAATTTAAGGGTTCACCAACGTAAAAACTGTTTTGGTAAATTATACAAAAGTAATGCAAGTCACGTTTAAGATAAGAATTAAAAGGTAATTCCTAAATTCTCCTACTGCAAAAGCCCAGTATCACCAGAAAGAGGAAAAGAAAGCCAGAAACAATTATTTAACTTTGGGGAATAAACACTGAAGTCAAAGGCAGCAGTGTAGTAAAAGGCTACTAGTGTGTTCCAGGATGCCCTCCATTTGTTCTTTTCCTAGCTGCCGAGACTCCAGAAATAACCACACAGAAACTGTATCAATTAAATCACTGCTTGGCCAATATTACTTAAGCATATTGCTAGCTATCTCTTACATCTAGAATTAACCCATCTCCACTATTTTATATTTTACCATAAGACTCGTGGCCTACAAGCAAGGTTTCACCATGTCTGTCTCTGGCGGCAGATCTATGGCTTCTCCTGACTCTGCTTTCTTTCTCCCTGTATTCAGTTTAGTTTTCCCTGCCTAGCTCTGCTCTACCCTATCACAGATCCAAAGCAGTTTCTTAAGTAACCAATGGTATTCACAGCATACAGAGGGGAATCCCACATCACAGCATTAACTACTGTGGGGTGGCTCATCTAGATTTCTGTTTGCCACTATGACATCAAAGGCTCGGGGAGACTGCACATGAGGTATGAGCACCAACAGTTGAGTGGAATGTCAAAAGTCCCAAGAAGAATTATTGGGATATAAGTCTGACAGTCAAAAAAGACACATTATCTAGATGCAACTTCTTTGGGATTGGTTCTCAAATTCAATGAACAATTTTTAAAGTGTGTGTGTGTGTAGATAAAGATGTTTTCACCAAAATAATTTGATATTTAAGACAAAAGTAAAATTGTAAGTGCATCAACTTTGTACTTACAATAACATTTATAAATTAATTTTTAAGCTCAAAAATTAGTAATAAAATGGCAGAGCAACAGATTGAGAAAAAAAGGAAAAACATGCATATTGAGATAAAGAAAATTAAAGTAATACAATTGCAAAATAGACATTTTGTATGCACCAGGAAGGGTGAATAGAAAAACTGACATGACAGAAAAGTAGAATTTATTTAGAGGACAAATGAGAAAAATTCAATCAGATAAGAAAAAGTCATAAAATTATTATGAAAAGGACATCATCTAAAATGAATTAAAATTAAATGAATAATCAAAATATATTATCTGACATACAGAACAACTTAATCAACTACTCAACTTTTATAAAAGATAAAAAAAATTAATGCAAAAAAGACATGCCTAAACAGCAAGGACGTTTCTACCTCCCAAAGGCAAACATTCTCCTTATCATCTAAATTAAAGAAATTCAAGATTAAGAGAAATCAAAGTAAAGGTGACTAAGAATTTTTTCATAACAAAGGGAATAAGAAAAAGAGATTAAAATTACAAAACTTTTAGGAAAAGAAAACGTGTTATCCAAGATTTTGATGAAATTGTAGACCACATGTCAATAAAAAATGTTCTGTTGAAAAGTATCAGAATCCAGAATATTATGCATTTTTTAAAGGAATACAATTGTCTTAGTTTCCTATTCCATTGGCTTTCCTAAAAATGTAACCTAAGGGGAAGAGGGTTTATTCCCATCACTATTCTAGTTTACAGTCCATCATTCAGCAAAGTCATAGCAACAGCTTTGTAGAAATGATCAGATCATAGATATCAAGGTCAGAGAACACTGGATTACTGTCTAACTTGCTTTCTCCATCTAATTCAGAATTCCTTGCTTAATTCTGTGCAGGTTTACAGATAATGATCTAGTTTGGGTAAGTGTGATTGTTAATTTGTTAAATTTTTATTCTTTGGTACTGGTATGGAAATGTCTATATGTGAGAAGTATGTAACATGTAACACTCACAGTGACTGTATCTTCACATCTCAATGAATATAGTCAACGTAAAGCCCTACAGATGTGCCCAGAGGTTAAAATAATCCAGATAATCCATCACTCAAACTCCCTTTGCAGAGGATTCTAGATTATGTCAAATTAACAATTAAAGCCAACCATTACAACTCTATCCCTTGTCAATTTAATATATGAATAATACTTGAAGTCATACTCTTCTATCCTTCCCCAATCTCATGTGAATCTCATAATGCAAAATATAGTCCAACTCCAAAAGTCCCTATAACTCCAAAATATTCAAACATTTTAAAGACTCTGTCATTTAATTATAAATTTAAAGCAAGTTAAATACTTCTAACACATAATGGTATAGAATAAATATTCCATTGTCAAAACACTAAGGGGCTAATAGGGCTGAAGGGATGGCTCAATGGTTAAAAGTACTGACTGCTATTCCAGAGGTCCTGAGTTCGATTCCCAGTAAACACATGGTGGCTCACAACCATCTATAGTGGGATCTGATTCCTTCTTACGGCAGAAAGGTGTATATGTAGGTAGAGCACTTATATACATAACATAAATAAGTCTTATAAAGGTTGTTTTAAAAAATGGGGCTAACAACAATAATTATGAAAAATTCAATTATCATCTCTAATCCTGCACAAAACTCAACTCTAAATGAATCAAGAATCTTATCATAAGACCCGATTCTATGAAACTGATCAAAGAAAAATAAGGAGTACAATTCAACACATAGATATTAATACTAACTTTCTGAATGGGACTATGCTGGCTACAGAAAATACAAACAGAAACTGACAAATGGAATCCTGTGAAACTGAAATACTACTCTACAACAGAGAAAATTGACAACTGAATCAAAAAGCAACCCACAAAATGGGAGGATATCATTTTCTGCCATTTATTACGCTTATTTATATGTAAACATTTATTGTGCCATGTTTTATATCATTTTAGCCTTTATCAGCATATCTTAGCTATGTAAAATAATGGGTTTGCTTGCAACATAGTCACACATATACATAATATATTTGCAACATATTCATACATACTCATAACATATTTTAATCAAACTACCTCAGGCTGTCATTTCTTCTATCATCTCCATATACTCCTAAACCCCCTTATCTTTCCTAACAGTCCCTTTGATTTTCATGTCATTTCTTGGAGATTTCACATATGACAGAAAAACCTAAGGATCATATCATTGTACATTTAGCTCATATAAATTGAAGACAGATTACTCACCGATTATACCCAGTTTTTACACAACATGGCATTTTATTCTTTAATACTCCAGTGTGTTTTTATGTCACATTTTCTTTATCCCCTCACCCCTACCCTGTGGCTTCCACTGGCTTGTTTTGTTGTTGTTTAATTTATTCTTTCTAGGAACTTCCTATATCTATATAGAATTTACAACATTTCTACCCCACACTCTCCCTTCCAACTCATCATGCCCACTCCATTCTCTCTCAACTCCATGAGCCTCTTCTTTAATTATTATTGTTACACACAAACACATACACACATACACATTCACAAACACAACCTGCTTAATTCATTTAATGTTGCAAACATAAAACTGACCACTTGAGACTGAAAATCCTACTAGGGTCTCATTCCTGAAGAAAATTTATTCTCCATCTATCAGCAGCCTGCAGTTCTTAATTTGGGGCTGAGGCCTTGTGCAACTTCCCCACCACTGGCACGACAACTATTGTTGTTATTATGCATGTTTTGCTTAGGTGAGCACATTTTTGAGATTTCATGTGTACAATGGTGCGGGACAATTCTGTATTCGGTCAATTACGTTTTAAATAAATGCTGATTGGCCAGTAGCTAGGCAGGAAGTATAGGTGGGACAACCAGACAGGAAGTAGAGGTGCAGCAATAAGAGCAGGAGAATTCTGGGAAGGAATTCCATTCCTCCCCAGTCCTATCCAGACACTGAAGAAGCAGAATATGACCTGCCCTGCAGAAAAAGGTACTGAGCCATATGGCTAACATATACTACAATAATGGGCTAATAAAAGCTATGAGTTAAAAAGAAGCTTGTGCTAATGGGCCAATCAGTCTATAACTTATGGAGACCTCTGTGTGATTTTCTTTGGGGCTAAACAGCTATGCGACCTGGTGGGAGGACAGAAACCCCCAACAAGCAGGCCCTCATGTTACAGTGCATCTTCCCTGTCATATATAAAAGACAGTATCTCACAGCATACCTTCTGGTCCTTTGGCTCTACTCTAGAAATTATTCAACCCCATTTTCCACCATGTTACCTGAATCTTAGGTAGCAAGGATATCCTGTAAAAAGTATAAGTTGGGGCTTGGCAAACCATGGTCATTTCTCTACATTTTTACCAGTGGTGGATTTCTGTATTAGTTTTTGTATGCTTCATGAAGAAGCCTCTGTGGTGATACTTGAGAACTAAATTTCCCTGTGAGGAAATGGATAAATTTAGAATCCAGTTAGAGATTCTACTAGTTTAAGAAGTGGCAGTAATACGTTGTCTTGTAGGGTCCATGAACTCGCCAGCCCTGAGCAAAGCTAAGTTTACAGTACATGGCTGTATAGTCATTGGTTATGCCCAAGATATAAATGTCACTATTATATCCTTGAAAATATCTCACTAGGATGGTCATTGGTGCGACTCACCTGGATAAAACTATTGGGTTTTTTGGAGATTATCTTCCATCCATTAATCTGACTGAAGATTAGCACTTTCAAAATACAAGGAATTTAAAAAAGATTAAACAAGAAAAATAAACAATGAAACTAAGCAGAGTTCTCAAAAGAAGCTCTATAAACGGCTATTAAAATCTTCAAAAGGTGTTCTCCATTCTTAAGTCATTAAGGAAAAGGAGATTAAAACTACTTTAAGTATACATGTCACCCTAACGAGAATGGTCATTAGCGAGAATAGAAATGGCAACAAATGCTGGCATGGATGTGGAGAAAGAAAAGCCTTTATGTATTACCGTGGATGTGTAAACTAGAGCAACCATTTTGGAAATAAGTCTGAAGGTTCAAATATCATTCATCAAATTGCCACGTAATCCAGATATTCCACTCCTAGACATATACTCAAAGGAATATATCCCACACCAGAGACCTTGAATAGTCACGTTCATTTCTGCTCTCTTCACAGCAGTTGGAAAGGAATCAGCCTCAATGTCTATTAAGTGGTAAGTGGGTAAGAAAATGTTGTATATATACACCATCTCATTTTATCAAGCTGTAGAAAGAAATGAAATTTGTATGTAAATCTGAAGAAATAGCAAAATGTATACTGAGTGACATCACCCTGACACCAAAAGGCAGGTACAATGTGATGTCTCTCTCTTTGCAGATCCAGGCAATGACTCTAGTTTTGTATACTCAAATTGGAGTAACTGTGGAAACCAGGAAACTAAAAAGAGATCATTGGAGAGTGAGGAATGTGATAAGGAGAGAGAATGGTATAACATAGGTAAAATGAGAGAGAGGAAATACTAGGAGTGGAAAGGGTTTAATGAAGAAGGGAATAGGATGCTGAAGGAAACAAGGGAGTTTGGGGAGGTCAGCCATCTAAACAAAGGGGGCATGAAAAGGTCTACAAACTTATAAACAGAAAAAGTGTATTTAAAAGAATTTAAAGGTGAGTGTCCTGCTTAGATAATGCTGCACCCAGAAATAGAAGAAAATGAAACAAAAACCTCAATGCCAGGGGCAGGAAACCTCCAATAAATGTATTGACCACTGTACAGTGGTGGCATATGTCTTCAATCTCAGCAATCAGGAGGTAGGCAGTTCTTGGTGACTCTGTGAGTTAAAGAACAGGCTGGTCGAAAGGTATTGACCAAAGAGATTCAAAGGGCCCCAAACAACACAGAATTTTACCATCCTGATTGATTGCTCTCTAGTACTAGATGATAAAAATTGATTGCTTGAGATAGATTCAACAATTTGGTTGCAAGGTACACATAAAACAAGTTGGAACTGAATAGGAATCATTTAAAATTGCTAGCTTAAATGCCAGAATGTGCTATTCAGATGTTATGGGGAAGGGGACACAGGAACTCTATGAACTGTGTGGACTTCACAAATGACACGAGCTGTAATAGCAAACTGACAGGTAAGATGTGCCCATATTTATAATAGTGGCATTACTTTTATATGTAAGGGTACCCAGCTACCATCTATTTGGATTCAAGGCCTGCTGCACAGGAGGGAAACAGGTTACAGTACTGTGGTACTATAAACCTGATTAAAATCCACACCTGGGGATGTCATAGGACCAAGAGGAAAACTTAACATCTGATATTTAGTCACATAGACACAGCATCAAGCTAACTCCTAAATATGCCCATTTAAAACAATGGACAGATGTCAGCAATAATCAGAGATTATCTCTTTGCAGTGAAAAGTTTTGAATTCAGATATTCATAGCTACCCATCATTCTAAGAATAAGACAGCAGAGAGGTCAGCCGTAAAGGAGCCATTTGTACTACTCACTCTAAGAGTTAGCCAAAACTGTGGAAGACAGCATGAGAAAAGCTTAAGTCACAGGTAGAAAGAAGAGCTACAAAATATCATCCCAAGCAGGACATTGTAACCAGTAATTCACAGCAGGTATAGTTGCTGGCATTTAGCCAGCACAACATATACCCTGTTGAGTATTTGCTACTGACTGATTCTGTATGCCCACTAGTGAGCTGCCATGTATAGCTCCAAACCCATGGTCACAGACATAACCCTGATTAAACTCAGTAGATCACAAAAGGAAATGAAAGGAGAGATTAACAGGAAAGGGGGATAAGAAAAGGTGGGAGCAATGAAAGCAGCTGGAACGTATTATATATGTGTGAAATGGCCAAAGGACAATTTTAACTAATGAAATGTATGTCTTTGTAGTTTTTACTGAGTCACATAAAAATACACTTAAAATGCTTTCTGAAATGCTGCCATATAAAATCATACTAAGAAGTAATATATATCATGCCACCATGCTGAAAAAAATCACCACAAACATTTTGCTGTTGACATCTCTTTCTCTCTCAATCTATCCAACATCAGACATTGAGACAGGAGAGCACTCTGCTGCTATTATATGTGGTAGCATTTGTCAATTTTCTTTTTTCTCCTCTGTTATCCCTCCATCATTTTTCACTAAGAAAAAATCAATATAAAGTAACTAGCTATAATATTTTTCTATATTAATGCTATCATGTGTGTATACATTTATAACAGCATGATAAATAAGATTATCACTGTACTTTGAGAAAAAATGGGAGCTCTAAGCAGGATCTGATTAACAAAAGTGCCAAAATACCCTCAAGAGTTTAAAGAGGTGTCCTGGATACAACTTTCTAAGAGCAACAGTTACAGTTGGGCTTTTGACCTTTACTCAGCCCTCCCAATTCTGTCCTACAACTTGAAGGCTAGTTTAGATGCAACAGAGAAATCAGCACTTTCACTTCTGAGAAGAAAGAAATTATTACCCTCTCAGAAATTCAACAATAGGAGAAGAAAGCACAGCACTAAAATCCTTGTGGAATTTGGGGATGTTTTCATAAGGAGATCCTGCCATGTTATTTGTGCTTTTTCACCAAAGGAAACTGATCAGCACAAGCAGCACTTCACCTACTTCAACCACAAAAGAATTCTTGGAGGCCTAGAAAGATGGCTCAGTTGTTAAAGGCTAGGGTCACAACATAGACTAGAGTTCTTGGAGTACAAGAAAGAGTTCAGTCATTAAAGGCTAGGCTCAAAATGTGAAATAGAATTCTTGAAGGCACTGATACATCACTGCAGGACTTTAGAGGACTATGTGCTAAAAATGATAGTTGCAGAAATGCCTCAGGTATCAGAATAAGGGCTGACGGTTGAATGAGAGGGTAAATGTTTCCATAGTGATATTAGCTCTAAGCCCGCTAAGGAGGTGTTGAAAGGACTCCTTTTGGGGAGCTCCTGGCAGAAAGAAATGGCCCAATATTATGTTTTGTAAAGAGCTTAAGTAAAATTATCTTTAAAATCCTGAGAAAAAGAGCATCCTCACATCGTGCAGATTTGGAATCTAAAGAGCAGTACTAAGGTTCTAGGAATAAGCGTGCCATTGAAGGCTATAAATAGCTTCCCCCCAAGAAAGCGCTGCAGCAGCTAGATACATGTGAGGACAGAGGATGCAAGACCCAAGAAGAGGCCCTGGGTACACATACCATCGACTGTCTACCTCTCTACTGCCTTCTCTGTACTGACACTGAAGGAATCAAAAGCAACAAGCCAATGAGAGAGGGAAAAAAGATAGTAAATTGTTATCTATTGAGTCCCTTTATGTCCCGTCCCTCACCCTTGTCCTGGCTGCTGCTTCATCTACCAGGGTCTTAGTACAGCTAAGACAAAGATTTTAATTGACTAATAAGTTGGTATTAGATTATTCTCAATCAGTTTATTAACAGAAAAAGAACTAGAAAAACCAAGAGATGCAAGACAAAAATATAATTCAAAGCCGAAGAAATATCTGATAAAGTGTGATCAACAGTAGAGGAAAGTGAAATAAATATGAGTTCATCGCATCTTCTTGAGACTGTCACTATAATATGCAAGATCTATCTGCCTATACACTCACACACGCACACACAGAGAGATGATTTAATATACAAAATCCAATCACATTCATCATTGTATTGCCCTTTCCTTTTTTAGCAGTATCTGGAAATCTCCAACCTTAGTTCTAATTTGTTCATATTTCTTTTGAGTTTTTGGTATTGATAATATCTCATTTCATCAATTCTTCTATTTATAGACTTAAGCTCCAATATTTTTGATACTCTAAAAATGCTGCAATAATGATCTGTATTTTATACTAAGTTTTCATTTTCTGAATCATTTTCCAGGTGTCTGCTCACAAGGAAAATATGTGCATCATATTATAAGAGATGACTTCCAGTAAAAACAGTAAAACTTCTACCAGAAACCTAGGATAAAGCCACATTCTTAGAATACCAACCAGAACCACATATTGCCATTTTTTTTAAGTTTTAAAAAGGTAGTAAGTAGCCAGGTGGTGGTAATGCACACCTTTAATCCCAGCACTCAGGAGGCAGAGGCAGGCAGATTTCTGTGAACTTGAGGCCACCCTAGTCTACAAAGCTAGTTCCAGGACAGCCAAGTCTATACAGAGAAACCTGTTTCAAAAAAAAAGTAAGTAGAAGACATATATTGATACTATTGTTCTGATTGTGCATGTGTTTGTGTGTATTGTGTTATGTTGTGTGCATGTGTCTGTGTCCATGCCATGTGCATACACATGTACACGGAGGCCAAAAGATATTCTCAAATCCTCTGGATCTGGAGCTACAGGTGGTTTAAAGCCACCTGACCTACTTCTGGGAACTACACTCCAGTAAGTCACTCTCTAGTCCCATAACCCTGATGCCTGGTGTAGTTGAAGATTTATTAGTTCTCTGAATCCTCTCTTCTGGTAAATTTCTTACAGTATCATTTATCTATTATTCTATTTAGTTATCTTTTTTTTCTTAAAACTATAAAGTACTTTATGGGGCCAGAGAAATGGCTCATCAATTGAGAGCATTGATGCTCTGGCAGAATACCTGTATTCAATTCATAGTGCCTATATGATGGCTCACAAACATTTGTAACTATAGTTCCAGGGGATCCAGCATGCATGTAGGCAATCCAACATACATGCATACACAGCACGTTTATGATGGCTCACAGCTATCTGTAACTACAGTTCCAGGGGATCCAACATGCATGCAGGCAATCCAACATGCATGCATACACAGCATGTTTATGATGGCTCACAGCCATGTTTAAGTACAGTTCCAGGGGATCCAACATGCATGCAAGCAATCCAACATAAATGCATACATAGCACCTATATGATGGCTCACAGCTATCTGTAACTTCAGTTCCAGGGGATACAACATGCATACAGGCAAAAAAAATCAAACACATAGAGTAAACAAAATAGAAGGACTTTTGGTATAATACAGAATTGACAAAGTTAGGTTCCAAATATTAAAATTATTATTGAAAGTCTACTAGATATCCCTATTAATTACTTTTTGGGCTGTGAGGATAATCTTATTGATTTTAGAATTGCTTCAGATCATATAAAATCTTCACAGATAGCACAGATGCTGCATATACCCCACTTAGTCCAGTGTTCCTCTTGACTCTGAATCTTCCAAAAGCATAATACATTTGTGATGTAGGAGGGTCATCTGTCTATGAGTTACTTTTATTGGTTAATAAAGAAAC
>LOEQ01010038.1:0-39690 GCA_001685075.1 Bramus lutescens | reverse complement strand
AGCTAAATAGGAAGGTGAACCCAAAGAATAACATGTAGTTATCCTCCTGAATACATATTTTTAAGATACACAGAGGGACCAAGAAATTCTTTTGGATTCCCTTAACTCTTGAGGTGGTTATGTTCATATCAAACAATCCACACCTACTTCATTATTTATTTGCTCCTTATACATTTGTTCAGGGCCTTCTCTGCTTCCCACAGCACATATGTTCTGTCCACAAATACCTAGATTATTTTATACCCTTATGACTACTCATCATGACACTGCTGTCGTTGAATAATTTCAACGTGTAAAGTTCTGTTTCACAGCTGGAATTTTCAGTCTCCTCTTTGCTAATCTGTTTTTGTTTCCTCTATGGGTTCTAGAGAATATTCCCAGCAGCTGTGCCTGGCTATTTACTGAAATCCATAGTTCTATCACCCTCCTTTGAACTGTAGTTTTGAGGGATCACGATAGCCTGCTTTTCTAAACCACCCGCCTACCCACCGAACAAAGAAACCCAAGATAGCTCTTTGTGTCCACCTACACACATTTGGGTGGTGAGATGAGTTACAGATTCCCTGGAAAACTATCCTAATTTTATTCCACTTGGCTCAATGTCTAGCATGCAAAAATTGTTTCTCTAATGATCATTTCCAGCACTCCCTTGCCATACATATTTTTTTGATAGCTCATTCATACATAATCTTAGCTTTCTGCTGGTAAATGATGAGTCCATAATGCGTTACAGGTTCAATAAATTTACTCTAACCACTTGACAGAAATTTTATGAATTTGCTTTGAAGATATAATTTGTCAGAGCCGAGCACCTCCAGAATGTGTTCCTTGCAGTTCAGTGGCACTTAACCAGATGGCCTCCTACAGCTTAGGATCAGTTAAGGCACCTAGAAAGAGGCTGACTTATGAGGAAAGATGGCTGCTGGGAACCAGTCAGGATATTTCTTAGGCATAGACTACTGAAGAAGAAAGATAGCTACTATGTAAAGGTTCATTAGAAACTGAACCTGAGAGTTCTGTACATTTATAATAACTGTAAATATAACAAGTCTTATGAATATATTTTCTGTTTATTATGTGTTTCATACTGATGTGGTGGAACCTTAATCAGTTTCATTAGATAAAGCACAAATCATGGATTTTATTGAGTTCACGTAGGAATATCATCATGGTGAGTCAGCAAGTATTTTTTTTTACAAATTTGAAAATAGTACACTTAGAATTTTTAGATTGAAATATTCTGATACGTTGAAATCATCAGTTTTCTTGTTGACAATCATGTTATTCTGTTGATAAGAAAAGAAATGTAGAAATTAAAGGCATGATTTCAAAGTCAGGTATTGATTTATTTTAACAAATTAAAAGTTACATTAAATTATAGCAAAAATTACACTAGAAAACTAGTCTTAGATGAAAATGAAACTGGATTTCGGTATTAAAATTTAAACAGCACATTTTTAGTATTGGTTTATAAAAGTATAATTATAACATTATCAGTGGTAAAATATATGCTATAATTAAATCATTTTGATAATAATTTCTTGAGGTCTGAATATCATGTGTTTCACACTTCATAGTGGTAGATACAAATTCTCTATAAGCGCGAGTTCAAAGACAGCCAGATCTGTTATTCAAAGAAATCCTATATTCTCCTTAAACACAATTCGTTTTCAGTGCTTTACTCTTCTAAAAATGATAGAGAATTTAAAATTCTATATTACTGTGTTACAGCAATGCATTGGCCTGATAGAGATGTATTGTGTTTATCAATAATGCAGGGTATAGAAACAAGGTGAACAGAACATTACTGCAGCAACTTTTCCTTTTCATCTCTTATAAAGTATTGTTCATTTTTTTGTCTAGGTTAAGTTTTAATCTAGAGATAAATTGTCATGTTCTTTGTTCTCAGCCCAGCAGTGTTTTCAAGTATTTATTGCTTAGGTCTTATGTTCCACATTGCCATTTGTTGATCTAAAAAGAGTATTAAAAGTAGCAGTTAAAAGAAATAGTGTCTAAGAACTAGTCCTGATGTCACTTGCCTGCCCTCTCAGCTTTTTCGAGTGTTCCTTTCAACACTGGAAAAGGGAAAAGATTATAGAGCTGTTGGAAAGGTAGATTCTTTGCCAATCACTATTTCTCATAAAATTTCTCAATAGACGATAAAGTGTTAAAATGTTTTAGGAAATATTCTTCAAGTATCTAATGTACAGGCACACCCTGGGAAATTTATTAAACAGTTCAGAGAAAGAGAAAATTCAGTTCAATGCTGCTTCTGTGTGTGTGTGTTTGTGTGTGTGTTTGTGTGTGTGTATGTGTGGTTGTGCATACTTACTTACCCATGTACTTCTTTTCTGATATGTCACCACTCGACTGTTTAATTTGTTAAGCTCTCAACAATAACAGCAATATTATAAGTCTTACCTGTTTCTACTCTTAACTCTCATGTGTATGTGTCTGCACTGTCTGCCAGGCTGGCCCTGCGCATCTGGTCTCAAAACATCTGGCCCACTCAAGGATTCTATTTAATGTAAATTATTTCAAGGACTACTTACTTAACTGATTTTAAGTTACTTCAATTTTAGTAATGATTCCCATGAAATCAAGCAGAAAGATTTGCATAGAATATCTCTTCATGACCCCCATAGAGTGGAGAAAGGACACTTGTGTTTAAATGTGATCAGGTTTGTTATGTCCATCCTATAAGTAATTGACTATGAATTACTTTATCAGACGTGAAGCCTTGGAGGAACTCCCTCAGGTTTTATTTGGTTGTGTACCTAAAAGTTGGTCATATGATACGTTTCAAGGCCCCACTTGTGCCTGATGATGATACAGAATCTGGTCCAGGGGTTGAACACTTAATTCTTCTGAGATCATTAAAACAGGGTCAGAGTAGAGATTAAAAAGTCAGCACCACCAGTGAGGCACATTCTTTGGAAGGTGGCATACACGGAAGTCCAGAAATCTCTTCTCTCATCTACATCCCTAGACTTCCTGAACTATAAGCCTGTTATCTCATATAGAAATAATAGCTATGCTCACAACAGTATAGTCATCATTCAAAAAGAAAATAATGCATGCACAAAGTGCATACAAAGACATTGTAACTAAGGCCTAATTCAGAGCAGAAGAACAGAGGGAAGATGTAAAGAAGAACAACAATTGCTAATGTAGAGAATGGGAAATGAAGGTAAATGGCTTTAATATATTTAATATATTTACCATCTAGCAGTATATAAAAATATCTTCTCAACATCAGTGTCTGAAATACAAGAATATTTTTAGGAACATTTTCTCTTAATTCTGTTTTCATGACAATAAAGTTGAGAATGGACACCTGGTTTCAACTTCTATCCTTTCTGTCCAGTTTCTGACAGTGCAGACTCCAGAGTTGACCAAATTATAGATTTCTTTCCCATATTCCTGGTAACCTCACTGGGAACTACTCCCATACTCCAAACTCAATCAACTCAGCATTTATTTTTACCACTGTCAACTGCAAACACTACAGTATCACCAATGCACAGAAAATATAAATGTTCTTGAACAACTTGGAGCTTATACTATACAAAGATTAATTCTAAAATTACACGAAACACTGAAATTTTGAAATTGAATAAACTTAAAGCCAGAAAATACTGCAGTCATATGTTAGGAAGCAGTTATATGCCATTAGTTTCAGGGCTGATATTGGTCTCTGCCTGTTGGGGGTGTGGGTCGTGTTGTCTGAACTGCCATAGAGAATGAGCATGATCTGTGATTTTTTTTTCTTTTTGAGAGTTAAACCTCACAGTTTATATGGATATACCAGTTAGATTTTCTTTTTGTTGGATGTATGTGCATAAGCTGCTTACCTGTATTTGAATTTTTAACATACAGTTCCAGCAGTTCTCTCTTTTCTGTAAACAGATGTGACTTTTATTATTTTCCTTTTCATTGAACACCTCGTGTGAATTTTTCCTCACTTGATTTTATTTAACTTTTCAATGGTGGGTACATCTGTTGCTTTCTCTATCCGGTTGTCATTTTAATGGTTTGCCTAGAAGCTGAAACCACGATAGAGGTATATTTTCCTTCTGTTCCACTTCCTTTGTTCTAGATGTATCTATTTGTAAGCAACTGAATTGCTTTGCTATCACAGATATTTGTTTTGCAAAGCTGTTCATCTACATTCATCTTTATGCATACTTTGGAAATAGTTTTTGATTAATTGATGCGTAAAATATCAGACTTCTCTTAGAAGTCTTTTAGTATTTCTCAGATGCATATTGGTAGAGATTACATAGTGGTTGCTGCAAGAAAAACTTCAGAACAATAAATTATGTTATATGAGGACAATTCCCAAAAGCAAAACTTAGAGTGATAAACTAGCCATTAAAGGCCCAGAATTGTTGTACATTTATCATTTTAACTTTCATACAAATTTAAGAATACCATGGAATCAGCACCAGCTACATAATCTTGAAAGCCCAAGGAACCCTGTTTAATTTTAGACAACCAAATAGTTCAAACCCAGGCTGGCACTAGGTCAACTGAGCTACACCTTAGCCTCGGTGGATTTTACGTTAAGTTTGGTTGACATAATAGGTTGGTTGACTACTACTTCAGTAGTTCTTTGAGATGGACAATTTTCTAGCATGCCCTTAAGTTAAATACATCTACAGTTACTTCTTTCCTCAGAAGCATAGTCTTCTTCAAATGTCTTATTTCTGTTCTAGATACTAGCACCAGACCATCACTGGACTGGGCATTTTGGATTCTGTGCTAGGTTTACCATATTCACCTTTCTGTGGTCGTATCGAAAGGAACGTTGCTTCCAGATCATGGCCTTCTCCCAGTTTTATTAATGACAGTCAAAGCGATGTACACATTAGCTCTCAAGTGAACCCTTGTACCATGACTCCTTTAGCATGTGAGAACTCCAGATTGCCTTTTAAAGCAGAAGTTAGGTGATATTTCTTTAGTATGTCTTCGTAATTCTCAAAATGATAGTTTATAATAATGTACACCAATGAAAAGAGGAATAAAATAGACTGGTCAGTAGACACATTTGCAAACCATAGGATAAACAAAGATGAGTATCCCTTGTTTCTTGGTCTTGCTATG
Source organism: Bramus lutescens (assembly GCA_001685075.1). Lineage (NCBI taxonomy): Eukaryota > Metazoa > Chordata > Mammalia > Rodentia > Cricetidae > Bramus > Bramus lutescens. The sequence continues at coordinate 34,584 of LOEQ01010038.1, read as the reverse complement.
TTAATAAGCATCGGATATTTTGAATGAAGTATTATACAAAGAGAAAACTCCTATTTTCTTTGACAAAGGCATACATTTTCTTTTATGTTGTATTATTTTTTGGTTTATCTACATATATGTGTACATTGTGAATATACTCCTCTAGAGGTGAGAGTTCAGCCTTGAGTGAGTGTCATTTCTCAATAGCCGGCCCTGTTCTTTATTCAGACATATTTTCTTACCATGGTGGTGGTTATCATTTAGTCTGCAATCACCAGGCTTCTGTCTATCTCTGGTGCTGGAATGACACGCACAAGCCACAATGAATTCATGTGGTGGAGGGGTCACAGTCAGGGTCTTATCCTGTCCATGTATCTGTTTTACTGGTTTAGTCATTTCCATGACAATTATCCATACCTCTAAACAGCAGCTAAGTATTTGAAATGTTCATGTTGATTGAATTATATTTCAAGGTCCTTTATATGTTATAGAAATAAACGTAGGGTTTGAGAAGCATGGATCAGCAATGTGTGCCACTGTTTCATATTGTATTAGTAAGGTTTGTTCCTGAAATTCTTTAGGGTTTAGGAATTATCAATAAACATGTGTTATTTCAATTCTGAAAATCCCCTTAACTATGTTAAATACTAAAAAGATGAAATGATACCGTGAACATAAAATTATAAGCCTTGTGTTTCACAAAAAATATGATTTAAACAATATGAACAACATCTGTTTTCTCTAATCATTTTCTCTGAACTCCCACAGATCAACCATTCAGGAATTCTTCATCAACACAATCAAATCCAATTATACTTTAGTGTAGGTATTCATGGTTATTCCCCTTCTGTTTCTATCTATCTCTATTTGCTTTTATATTTTAATGTTTAATCTTTTTCTTTTATTTAGTTTTCCTTCTTTTGAGAATCATAATCTATATTTTATGGCAAAATCCCCTCCTTCCTAATTTAGAAACAATGACATCACATCTCCCTGTTTTTGCAGAGTGAAATGTTTAGTAATCTTTTCACAGGATTTTTTTCCTATAGAAGAAAGGTTTTAATTTCTATGGAAAATCCACTATACAACCAACTATGGGTTAGATATTTACACAAGTCATTTTGTTTAAGCATGCCATTACCCATAGAGGAAAAATCTGATAGACTCACTATTACATGTTAAAAAGTGCTAAGACACAAAGAACTGATGGAGTGTGTTTAATTTTTATAGCTAAGGATGTGTGATTTACACCTGGCTATGCTATCACTAAAGCTGCATTTCTTTTAACAACACATCAATTTTATTTCCATCTTTGTACTTAAGGTATTCTACCATGAACCATGGTGACGTTATCTGCTCTGCTATGCCTTGCCCTGTTTTGTTCTCTGATCATTTTCTGTTCTCAGGTTGACTTCCAGCTTGAATCCACCTTTTGCACCTATGAATGTTGGGAATTGCAACTTCACTGTGCTTGATATTCTTATCACAATGTACAGTCAGGAGCCATTCCCACCGGCATGCAAGCCCTGTGTGGTCAGATGAGGAATCATAACAGCTGGATAGCTATTGCACTATTTTCCATGTGTGGCTAAATACATGTTCACTTGAACTGGGTTAAATCCAGTATAGCAGCTACTTTGGCACTACTGATTGGTTTCTGTGTGGCACGTTATAGTTTCTCTTTGTTCAAATTCTCCTTAAAATAACTCTGAGAACATGATATGTAACAAATTACAGGTGACATTCCAAGTGTCTCCCTTTCTGCTTCAGATCCTCCCCATACACAAAGGTTTAAGGTTTAAAAGTTAGTAGAGAATTTACACTCGGATGAGAAACACTCAATCTCTATCATTATACTCAAAGAATGCAGTTCTCAGTGGCTCTACCAATATGAAGAAGTAAAAAAAGAAAATTGAGAGGGAGGCTAGCAGGGTCCCAGAGGCAGGATGTTTTAAACAGTTAATTGGAAGCACGTTTCACAGGTGCATTGCTTCAGGAGCAGAAGTTAAACACTCTTATGAAAGATTTAAGTACGGAGCAAGTCTCAAACATACTTTTTCTCTGCTAAGCCCTGGAGTGATGCTCTTTAGACTCCAAATTTTACTGTTTGAGAGTAACATTTGCTCTTCAATACATAATGCAATTCTGTGACTGGAGTAGGCTGCCAGATAGCACGCAAAGTAAGAATGCTTCATCTTTGTTTGTTATTTTCATTTTAAAAGCTAGTTTATTTCAATTAGCTTACAAAATATCAAATTTCCTTATGGTGTTTTAATACGTAATTCATTTTCCTGGATTTCTCCCTGTTCCTCATTTCATCTTTTGCCCTCTTTCCTTTCCGTACCCCAAAATACCTTCTTCCATTTCCTTTTCTTTTCTTTCTTTTTAAAATTTATTTTTCTCTCATACAATACCTCCCAAACACAGCTTCCCCCTCCTCTGCTCCCAGGCTCTTCTCATTACCTGCTCTCTCTACCAGATTCATTGATGTACCATTTCCTTTCATAAAAGAGCATGCCTTGCATGGGTCTCACCCAAACTTGGCATAGCAAGATGCAATAAGAGCGGACATATACACTGATATCAAGGCTACATAAGCCAACCCAGTAGCAGGACCAAGGCCTGATGAGCAGGCAAAAGAGTCAGAGACAGCCCCACTCCCATTGTTATGTGTACAACAAAACCCCGAAGATTAATAATCACATCATGTATGCAGAGCATCTGATGCAGAACCATACAGACTCAATGCTTTATTTTTATCTTCAAAACTGGCTGTGTTTTAATGTCAACCTTGAAATTTAAGTTTTATTTCAAAGCTAGCAGACAACTGTCTGTACTGCTGGGCGCAAATATGGATAATAACTGATACATAAATACTAAGGGTGCCTTCATGATATAGATTATTAAATGATATACTTTAGGCAAAGGGAAGAAACATGGGCAGGATTCATATTATTCTTTCCAATGGGGAATCCATATGACCCCCATTCTGTCAATACTTAGGGGAAATAATTGACTTAAAGCTAAGAGAACAGTGCCCAAAGCCTGGCCATGGGACATCCACTCTTCTGTTACGTTCTTATCTACAGAAATGTTGTGGGAAACCTAGAGAAATAAGTCACTGAATTAAAAATCTGTTCTATTTCTTTTCATCTGTGGCAATGATTTTGCCACTAAAGAATACTCTGAAGGTCATATTTTACCCTTTGAAAGCAAGCTTCCAGAATAATGCTGCTCTGGTTTTCTGGCTTTGCTTCAAGCAAAAACAAAAGACTTCCTTGGAATGCCTCAAAGTAGATGGATTTAATGCTGGACCATAGCATGGCTGTCACTTTCCTTAGAGTTCAACTACACCCATGGAATGCTTCAGGTACTCAAATTACCATTACAAAGATGAAAAATATTTTCTCTCATTTAATTCTAAGGACATTTTAATCTATGACTGTAAAAATTGCACAAAGCAAGTTTCAACACCAGAATAGCAGAATTATATTCTCCATTAGTAGATATTTATTTCCTCATCATAAACCTTTTTATTTCTTAATTAGTAATATACCCCTTTGTGTTCTAAACATTCAGTGTGTCTATTTTTATATTTAATTTTTACAAAAAAACAGACTTATCTACTTAGTAGGTACATCAATTCATTTTAGAAAACAAATTCATTAAGTGTTACTTTGACAAGAGCCCTTGGAAATCAAAGGGTGAAAAGACCCAGGTGTGATCCTCTTCTGTCACGAAGCTTAGTTTACCAGAAATGATGGGGTTTAATTAGATAATAATATGTATAATTAGTTAGGTTTATAATATGAAAGAAAGGTACAATGAGCTGCAGAAATAAAACTTACTAAGGTGGTTATCCTGATAGCTAAAAGATAATTAAGCATTTAATGGACAAGAGATGTGAGGTTTACAAATATAAGACGCAGCCATAACCCAATAGAGAGAATGAGAGAATAGATGCTTATCGCATGTGAGAGTAATTAACAGCATGAAATACTGTGTGATTAAGTTGAGAACAATGGAGGGAGGCAGCGAGCTGACATTTAAAGTAGAAGACTGGGACCAAGTCGCACCGTGTCATGGAGAACCGGTTTGCATTCACTGAAGAAATAAAGTTATACATAGTTTTAAGCTATGGCATACGTAATATCACTTGCAAACACAAATCATTTGTCTGTTCACAGTAAGTAGAATAGATTGAAGGGAGACTAATTCAGTAGAGGTGATGATGTGGGGGATTCTACTAAAAGTTCATGACATCACTGTAGACTAGGAGAGAAATGATCACTGGATGTGGCAGATGTTTACAAGGTCACCATGGCAAGCTGCCTAGCTGGCTCCAAGGGGAGCAGAGAGTCACGGCACTATAGTGTGAATGTTTTTCAATACACCCCCTCCCCCAATCTCATCTATTGACAAGCTAGACTTAAAAATGGTAGATTTAAAGCTACAGCCTTAAAGCGATGATTAGGCTCTGAGCCCAGAGTCTTCATGGTAGGAATGAGGGCTTTTATGAAAGAAACTCCAGCCTAAGCCAGTCCTTCCAGCATTTGAGATAGCAGCTGTGATCCAGAAAAGTGGCCCTCACCGAAATGTTAAAAGCAAGAGACTATAATGGTATATTCTTAGAGTACCCTTTATGCTTAGAGATGGCTGTGTTTCTGAGGAAGAGCAAGTTAGAGATGAAGTGAGCTGGGAACTTAAATCTATGGCACAATGTTGAAATCTCCACAGGTAAATGCCTTAATATTGATCTTTCATATGGCTGGAAGAACTGTCACAATGATCTATTGACTTATATGCCTGGAGATGAAGGTGATAGATTCTTTCTCCAGATTGCATTTCCCCACACAGGATTTTTATAAAACTATAGCTAGCCTTAGTTTGAAAGGCACATTATGAGAGCTGATGTATTTTCCTTGATTTGATATACAGATATACAGGGTTCAGTTTCTTTTTTTAACCTCATTTCAGATTGTATGTGGATTTATTGAAACTGATAAAGAGAAACAAATATAAGTCAAAATTAGAAATATGAACCTAAGATGAGAAAAGTCATGGCTTGAAGGAGTTCCAGAGTTATGTTACCTATGAATGACCCAATCTAAGCACACTTAGCATTCTGCAGGATGAGAGCATGATAGATTTGTAAGAAGTATGGAAAATCTACCCCGACCATATTGATTAGAAATCTCCTTGGACTTTCAGGGGTACTTTATGAGCTGTGCTTTCCTGGGACACTTTGGTATATGGTGGGAGCATTTGGAGACTTTTGAAGTAAGTGGAATTTGCTACAGCTTAAGGCCATGGGAATTCTACTAAGATTGCTTCCTTCCAGCTTAGAGCTTTAGTGATGCGGTGATACTCTGCTGCTCTACAAAATAGGGGCCAAAGCTATCACCAGTGTGTAGGATCTTCCCACACCAAGAAAGGAATATAAAGTAAAGCTGTAAGTAATTTAATTTTCCATCTGTGGAGTGCTTAATTCTTTCAGGGTATGCTCCAGCTACTCATATGATATCTGACTTAATTTGTTTTAGATATCCACCTGGTATCTATTTATCTTATTCGTCACAATGAAATTCCTAGAAACAGTTCACTCAAAAGTAAAACATTTGTATATTTTTCTTACACAGAATGAAATAATGAAGATCCTCAAAGACTATTAAAATATTACTGCAATGAAATTTGAAATTTACCTAATAGCTGTAGAAGACAGTGTTTACTGATTGCTGTTTTTATAAATAGTGCAGTTCCAGTGACATCTGCTCCTTTTGACTACTATTAACTATGACTAGATTCATAATTTAGATAATACAATATTAGATTTAGCAAAATGTCACTATTATATTATCTGATTTTAATTCTTGCTTTTATGATAGTGTCTAGCAATAGATACTTGTGTATTTACAATGTAATTACTTAAGAGAAAAATTGAAAATATGTAAACAGAAATGTTGGTAAAGAATGTTATCATTCACAAAAGAAATTTATGTGCATGCATTATTTTCACAAACTAACTATATTTGAGATTTGAATCTTTATCTTTCACTATTGATCTAACAGCTCCTTAACACAATTATGGTATTCATAAACTGAAAGACTCCTCATAAAAACCATCAGTTTATCTTTCTAATATACTAGAGTCCAATATTCATCATTTTCTTACCTGCTCTGAGAATATCAGCCAATTTATTTAGTATTTTTGTTATTTATTTATTAGCTGCCATGATGCAAGTGTAGAAGTCAGAGAACAGCTAGTGAAAGTTGTTGTTTCCCCTTCCCCATGCAGGATTCCAGGTTCTAACTCTAGTGGTCAAGCATTCCAACAAGTGCCTTTGCCAGTGACCTTTCTCCGGTTCTGAGCATTTGTTACTTTAAAACATGGTCAAGGAGGGCTAGCACATATCTCTAAGTTCAAATCTCTTTTATCACATGTAGAACCAAGGAGGGTGAATCTTTTTGCCAGTTGCTAGATTAACGCTCATTATTCTTAAAATGGTCCTTTGAATTAGATGTTTATATCTGTGCTTAGAATGGAGTTCATGTTTTTATGGTGGATGCACGCTTGTATGTTTTTTGGGTACACAAGAACAGAGGTGAGTGTTCATGTATATTTGTGTATTTTTAGAAGGCAGAGATTGATATCAACTCTTCCCCAGTTGCTCTCTACCTTATTTTTTGAGATGTGGTCTCTCACAGAGCCCAAAGATCCCTGACTTGGGTAGTCCAGCAGGCTGCAGGGACCTTTCTATCTCTGCTTTGGCAATGGTGGGATATAGGCCTTTACTGTTATAATTGGGCAGTTTGGGTCAATCTCAGGTCTTCATGATAGCATGGCAAACACTTTATTTACTAAGATCTCTCCCCAGGCTCTCTGTGCTGTTATTTTAAATGAAGATTTAAAGAGGTAAATTGCCTTATTAAATATATATGTGTTAGGAAATTTGCTCTGGAATTTTAAAAGGAAGTAAAATTGGAGAGAGACAGGCTCTAGATAATCCTAACAGAATAAGTTCTTGGGATAGAACGAGGACACAAGTCATGGCATTGACACTCATGGAGAAAGTACTAAGGGATACAGGGCTGTTGTAATGAATTAGTGACTTACAGATTGCATTAGATAAGAAACCAATAGTACTCTAACCCAAAAGCCAGCAATACCATCTTTATAATCTCTAGTTTATTTACAATATTGTTTTAACCATGTCCTAATATGGGTTCCAATCAGACATACCTACTCCAGTGCTGCTAAGGGCTTATGTTTTCTCCTGCTTTAGATACCATGGCATGTCATTTGGCAATTTGGGGAATTTTCTTAGCCATTCTGTCATTTAGCTATCTAGAAAAAAATCTGTTTATATTTGTAAAACTGAATTTGGGATGCTAGGAAGTCTTGGAAAAATATTCATAATGACATAGAGTGTTACATCTATGTTCCATGTGAGTTCCTAGTCACCCAGTTTTCCCTTTTTTCCTCATGATGTGATCCCTTCCTATTGTCAGAAGTAGCTCATAAGCTCTTCATTGCTCTTTCCTTTTCAGTAGGTTTTATACAAGGCTTTGATGATCTAGTGAATTATCAAAGCTTTCAATATTTTCTTTCCTCTGCAATTTATTTCCCTATATTCATTAATATATATCTCAGAGGGCAGGAAGACTGTTCTTCCTGGTTTTGTTAGTGTCTCACTGACGCAGACTCAGGTCTCATGATTTCAGAGTAGAGTTTTCTGAACAATATTCCATTTCTTGTTGCCTTACAGGTGACATGAGGCCATTATTGCTCTTGATTCTGATGATCTTGGGTATTAAAGTATGGGCTGTGACTATAGTATGTAGGAAAGAATTATGTGTTATTTAGCTTAACATAGATTATCTAGTATTTTGTGCTAGCTGGGTCCTTAAAACATTTTTCTGAATCATTTGAACAAAGAAATAAATAAATGTCACTGTCAAAACTATAGAGTATTGTGAGCAATTTGGTTGATAATTAAAGCAGTTAGCAGGAATATTTTCTAAAACATCTGTTCTGTTTCAGACAGTGAGACAACATTAAATTATGTTCTCTATTTTCTCCTTTGTTGAGATAAAATGGAAAAGTAGGAATTGTTAGGTATGTAAAACTCACTGCTCTTTTATTTGTTTTATACACAGTGGAACAGTCAGTAAGCTCATGTTAATTGCTATCTCTTCATATAATACTTAGTATTAAATGTCTGCATATTTATTTGGTGATAAAGACATTAAAGATCTATCTTCTGAGCGAATTTAAAGTCTTCATTATGATACATTGCGTCATCAGGGAATCATGTTCTTAATGCTTCTTATATCATTTTGGCTTATTGTTTTCTATAAGGATTGAGCATTTCCTTGGCTAAAAATGTACAGTTTCTACTCAGAATTCTTTGAGGTGAAATTCAGTTTCTACCTTTTATTTGAGAAGGACTTTAGTTCTCTCATGCCTTTTCTTGCTGTGTCTCAAGTTCTAGTCATTTTATCATTCAACCTGGTAAGAGCCAGTCCATCAGGTCTCTAACAAGAGAACAATGACATAAAAAGGGAAATCTATATCACGAGTAGGTCTTATATCATCCTTTTCAGATTAATTCACCTTCTGTTCTTGATGTCTAACCCATCTTGACCAAATCAATCAAAAAGCTATTACTTTCATACTTGGAAGTGTTGCTTTCAAAATCAATAAAAACACAGCTCATTTTTAATATGCAATATATTAGAAGAATGAAATTCCCATTGACTTGAGGTAGAAATTTAAGAAAAAGGGTTCAGTATTTGTGTGTGTATGTGTATGTGTGTGTGTGTGTGTCTGTGTGTCTGTGTGTGAAATTCATTACAGGCTTTATGGTTAATTTCATAATAAAATTGTGATTATTGTACAAGTATGTACACTGTGTATGTATTAATTTAATTTAAGAAAAATAGTGAATTTTTGCTGCATATAGAATTATTACTCATGTCACGCATCTCAAACATTCAATGATAAACTGGCATCTTTCTTAAAGTTTTAACCACAGTTGATATTTCTGTATTATAATACACTTTGTCCAACAAAGCATCTCTAGAAGAAAATTGGATTTAATTTATTTACAGGAACAATAAAAATATCAAGCTATATAACTTTAAACATCCTTTATTAAAGAGAATAAGTAGAAACTATGTGTTCTATTGGCAGATAATTAATTGAATTGAACATGTGCATGAAGAAGTATGTTTTCTGTCATGCAGTAATCACTGTTCATCTGAATTTCTACTGCAGCTAGGTATACTTCTAAAAGTGTAACTTGAGCTGGGCAGTGGTGGCACATGTCTTTAATCCCAGCTCTCGGGAGGCAGAAGAGGTGGATCTCTGTGAGTTCTAGGCCAGCCTGGTCTACAAGAGCTAGTTTCAGGACAGGCTCCAAAGCTGCAGGAAAACTCTGTCTCATTAAAAAAAAAAAGCAAAACAAAACAACAACAACAACAAAAAACTTGAGAAGATGACTAAGATCAACTTTTGAGTAAGATTTGCTTATGCATTTCTTTTCATTTGAAATTACTTAATGAAAACACTCAGGAAATGGTTCAGTAGATAAAGTTTCTGCCAGTCAGACTAGTACTGGAACTAGGATCTCTGTAACCCAAATAGCAGGCATGCTAGCATGAACACTGTAATTCCAGCACTTAGGAAGCATAGACAGGGTACTCTGTAGCAAACTCCCTAACTGGGTTAGTTGAAATGAGCAAGTTCCAGGCTCCGTGAAACAATCCCACCCCAATAAAGACAGAGTACGGAATGATCTGGAAATCCCCAAAGTCAGCCGTGGGCCAGAATAAGCACTGGCACTCCTGTGTACATGAAGACAGACACTAAAAAGAAATCCCACACTAGCTTAGAATTGAGTACAATAAAGAATTATTTATTTATGGGTAAACTCACAGATCACAGTCCTCTGCTCGAATGGGAAAACAGCAGCTGAATCCAGCGGCCGGAAGAGAGAGCACGCACTGGAGCTTTACATAGACATTTATACTGGAAGAGGCCACACCCAAGTGGGCGTGTAACTTAAAGGCTCCTGATTGCAGGATTTCCAACAGCGTGTACATGCACTCCTTTCACTTACTTACATCCAAACATGTGTGTGCGTACAATGTACACACTAATACCTACTATATGCATCAACACATAAAAGAAGGGAAGTCTGTGTTGTTTATATGAGATGTATATAATCATGCATGAAGTAAGCTATTCTCTTGGCAGGAAACCTTGGCACCTTGTTCTGAGAGTCAAGTGAATGTTATGTTTACATTATCAACATCTCAACTTATGTTACTCTGTCATTGAAGTCATTTTTACTGACCATCCATGAACTTTCTGTATTCTTTCTTTGAATGCTGTCACATGGTCATAGAAGAGAAGTTTTAAGTCATTAGAAGTTGTCACTGAAGTGTGTGCGCTTCACCATAAGATAGAATTAGGTTTGTTATATGTGTAATAGATGAATTTTTACTGTATGATAGATAGCTGCTCATTCTGTTAATGGCATTTCATCTATCAAGTGCTTTTGATATCGTTGATCACAAGATGTTGCCAACTCAATTTGGGAGTATTAACAAAGGCGAAAGTGACATGGGTTTGAAGTTTCACTAATATATTTTTTCTCCTCTTGAGGGTAGGATGAATTGTATTATTTGTTCAGACACCTTTCCACCTGGGAACTAAGCTGCCAACTTTCTTGTCCTGTCAACCATATCTTGTCAGTATTAGCTGAAATAGAGACTTCAGTTCCTAGGTGATTTTTCTATGTCAGGGAAAATTTATGACTATAACTCTCCATTCTTTCTGAAAAGTTACAGGTATCAAATAACTTTGTTAAGAAAATGAGATGGATTTCTGGTCTTCTGGTTAAGAAATATTTCTATTCCTTCCCTGTCACACTGATGTAATTAATAGCTTATAAACTAAAAAATAAAACAATCAAATAAAAAAACACAAGTAACCTAGGAAACTGAAAATAAACAATGGCAGTAAGATATTGAAGAGTAGTGAAGTAGAGAGGCATTTATTCTGATTTTGATTTCTGTAGTATTTTTCCAGTCAAATTAGAACAATAATAAAAGAAAACAATCATCATGTAACAATCAAGAAAAATTGGTACAAGGGAAAAATTAGAATCATACAGTTAAGATTATCATAAAACTTGTATAAAATAATTATTTTTAAAACATCATCACAAAATTTTGAGTTGAAATATGAAAATCTAAAAACATAAGATCACATAGAAATAGCCCAACTACTCACTTGTTTGGACCTATCAACATTGCACTTTTAAAGATTTGGATGCTTTTGATTCTAATATATTTCATATGTCTTTGTATAGATATTACTTCCTAATGATATTAGAATATATTAATAAAGTGAGTGTATTTTAATTTATAGAATTAAACAAAAATTTTAATTGTCATTTTTTATATCAATGCAACTTTAAATTACCTTACATTTCAACAATTTTTAAGACTGTGACATTAGGCAATATCACAGGCTCCCTGGGAACTGAAAAAAAATTTAGAGTCAATGCCATTTCTAATTTCTTCACTCCTTTTGTGTTATTTGATTTGTTAATAGAACTCTTCTTAATATTTATTTAAGCACTAGTTAATGTATTTGTGAATTCTAAAAATAACCTGCCATTTTCCCCTGTTACAGACCTGACATTCAGGAAGCTAATTCCTTCTTAATTTAGTTATCTTTCCTCCAAATATTCATAGCTAGATTATTTGCATGTTATGCGCATTGTAAATACAAATGCTTTTTTTTAATTTCCTATGATATACTTTTTTAGATTTATAGACAGATATTTTTTATGTTCCCTGGTTTACTCTAAATATGTCATGTCTTGAGCCTGAGGCAGATTAGATTATTAGCATTTGCTGTCTACTTAATAGGTTTTTGCTGTGGAATAATGCTCTTTTACACTCTAAAGATTTATCACTCCTATTGGTTTAATAAAACTCTGATTGGCCAGTAGCCAGGCAGAACCATAGGTAGGGCCACCAGATGAAGAGAATTCTGGGAAGAGAAAAGTCTCCACCCAGACACAGAGGAAGCAAGATGAGAATGCCTTACTGAGAGAAGGCCCCAGGCCATGTGGCTAAACATAAATTAAAAAAAAATATGGGTTAATTTAAGTTTTAAGTGCTAGTTAGTAATAAGCATGAGCAGTTTCTAATATAAGCCTCTGTGTGCTTATTTGGGAGTGAATGACTGTGGGACCAGGCAGAACAGAAACTTCTATCTAAAATGAGGTACAAAGTAGGACAATAATTTTCATATGAAGCCTGAGATATCTATAAAAAAGGATTTTAGGTAAATAAGAACAGGGTCAAGCACAACTTCTTGGTAACTGTCTTTTCTTTGGAAGGCTCTGTTTGCTGGCAGAAAGCAGAGGCGTGTCTCCTTCAAGAGAGGCTTTCTGGCTCAGTGTTAATGGCAAAAAACTCCCAGCTGTTTTAAGAGGATCTACATCGGACACTTAAATGTCTTTTATGAGAAACTGATGGGATTCTCCTCTGCATGCTGTGATGCATCACCAGTAATGAATAAAAGGAAAACTGCCTTGGCCTGTAATAGGGTAGAGCAGAGCTAGGCGGGGGAAACTAAACTTAATGCTGGGAGAAAGAAGGTGGAGTAAAGAGATGCCATGTATCCATCCACCAGAGCGGAAAGATGTGAGCTGCCATCTGGAGCCTTGCTGGTAGGCCATGAACCTAATGGTAAAATATAAAATAATGGAAATGGGTTAATTATAGATGTAAGAGCTATCTAGCAATATTCTCAAGCTGTTTGCCAAGCAGTGATTTAAATAATACAGTTTCTGTGTGATTATTCCAGGTCTGAGCTACTGGGTGGTTGGGAAATGAACTAGCGGTCTCCTACAACAAATAACCGACACCAGTCTTCTTGGTGGTGCCATGGACCTGGAAATACCACAGAGTTATGGCAGTATGTGTGGATCCTGCCAGTACTTCTGCCTTGAAGCTAGACTCTCAAAAAACTAAGGAATAGTGGGGAGATCAGCTGCCAAAGATACAGCTTTAATCCTAGCCATATTGCTTAGCAGATTAAAGACTCATGTGGTCAGAAAAAGAGAGAGGCATATAGTAAAGACAGATTCAGATGGAAAAAAAAACTTATAAGCAGTTTCTACTATGTTCAAAAATAAGCATAGGCTTGGGAGAGAAAAATGAAAAGAATGGAGAAAGTCCTTATAAAATAGAGTAATTGGGTGTGGTGGCATATGCCTTTCATCCCAACACTTGGGAGACAGAGGCAGGCAGATCTCTGTCTACAAAGTGAGTGCCTAGACAGCTAAAAATACATAGGAGATCCCTGTCTAAAAAAAAATTGAAAAATAATAATTAAATAAATAGAGTAGAAAAATTCACAATAAAGATAAAAAATGCACAGAGAATCTGGATAATGCATGTTATTGTGTTGTCTTTGAATTGTTTGTTTGCCGAGAAAGGAGTATTTTAATCATAAATGTTTCTGGATTAAACTAACCTATATATTTTAAAAATCTTAACTTCAAAATATAAGTCAAAAGATATATTACTTTTAGATATCTTGCCTTTGTTTACTCAGGAAATGAGAAGCTGTGGATTCATTCTGGATTATGAAAAATAAGGTTTGGTCAAGGAAGATACCCTGAAAAATCTTTGATAGGGGCAAATGGCCCAACATTTTAAAGCATCTCTGTTAAAATTTGCTCTGAGTTCTACATCCAGTACAGCTTTAATACTGCTGACTGATATGGTCAAGCCTCACAGAATGCTCCAGAATAACATGACCATAATCTTAAATTTTCTTTAGATCCTCATAAAATTACCAGTGACCCAATCAGCAGGATGTAGTCTCCAAAAAATGGATTATGGATATTTGTTTTTGTTTAGCAGGTTTGTTGCAAGTTGCTATGGATAATGGGTCAAGAAGAAAGCTAAACAAAGGAGATTAGATTCAAGTTTTTGTTTTGAAAAGAAAAAAAGGAAGTACTGTGGGATACTGCTCTTGTACACTATAAAGACTCATCGCTAATATTGGTTTAATAAAATGCTGATTAATGAAATGCCAGTAGGTTAATTTAAGTTGCAAGAGCTAGTTAGTAATAAATCTAAACTATAGGCCAGCCAGTTTATAATTAGTATATGCCTCTGTGTGTTTATTTGGGAATAAATATTTGTGTGATTGGGCAGGACAGAAACTTCCATCTACAGGTTTTGGAATCACCTATAGGACTAGCCTCAGGTATCCCTGTGTGGGATTATTTAACTTATTATGCCTGTGACAAAACATCTTAAATAAATAAATTAAGCAGGAATTTGCCACTGTGGGTGGCATCATTCCCTAGCTAGGAGAGAGAACTGAACAGCAGCATGCACTCATTAATTACTCTTGCTGATCTTGACAGTGGATGTAATGTAAAGCTCCCCCTAAGACCCTAAGACCCTGGCGCTTTGACTTTCCTGACATGAAGGATTTTAAGTTTGAACTTTGACCCAAAGATAAACCCTTTCTTCCTTTCACTCTCTGAGGAGTGAATAAGGATGGCGTGGGGAGAAGGTGGAGTGAGAGGAAGAGGGAACTGAGTTTGGTTATGTAAAATAAGATTGTTTTGAAAATTAAATAAATAAATAAAAATAAGCTCAAACTAAGTCAGCTGACTGACATTTGTCCTGGCTAGAGTCTTCAAGTTCTTACTGCAAAGTATTTCCTGAATATATGGTTCTGTAGCTTTGAGTTGGTAGATGTCATGTAGAGACAGAGTTTAATCCGTGGCCTTCTCATCTCCTTTCTTCATTAGCTTGTAGAGATTTTTGTCTCCTGTGACTTCCACTGTGGTAAACAGTTGTCAAACTGATTTTCACTTTTGAAGTGAACTGTTCTCGTTGATGAAGCTTTGAAGTAGTGCAATCTTATTTTGATTTATTTTTAAAAGCATAGTTATTATAATTATAAAAATTATATTCCTTGTAGGTGAATCATATACTTATATTCTTAAAATATAATAAAATAGTCAGTTGTACTTATTATAGACAATAATGTTCAGCTACTTCTATTTTATATTTTACATTTCAGTTTTCCTTTATTTGTGTTTTTGAAACAGGCTTTCACTGGGTATTTAAGCTGCCTTCAGACTTACAATCTTCTGTTTCTGCCTCCTGAGTGTTACGATTACAAACAAGTAGATTTCATGTGTTGTCATCTTCTTCTCCTCATCCTTCTCCTCTTCCTCTTCATCATCTTCTTTCTTCTGGGAGAGGATTTCTCTTTCTTCTCTCATTTACCCTTCTGATGACCCTTACACTCTTTCATTCCCAATCCTTTTTCTCTCTCTATGTTTTAAATATGATTGGCTGTTGTACGTGTGCTGGAGCACATGCAGCGGTATACCTGTGAAGGGCAGAGGTCAGCTTTCAGGAGGAACTTCTCATCTTCCACTGTGTTGCAGCTGGTTCTCTGATGCTACGGTACATATTCCAGGTTAGTTGGTGGGCAAGTGTCTGGGAAAATCTGCTCTCTTTACTTTTGCTACAGGAATGCTGAGGATGTCAAATGTACTCACTGTATCTAGATTATTCTGTGAGTTTCAGGGTTCAAATGTGACTCCTTATGCTTGCATTATTTTTGCAGTTACCTACTGAGCAATCTCCCAAACATAGTTCTCTTTATTATTCATTATATAGTGAAATGATTTTCCCTTAAATTTTATTTCCTTCATGAATTCTACTCTTGTTTTTCAAATTCTCTCTTTTCCCCAACAGTATTATTTGTTGCTTTAAGGTCTATTTATATTTTATTATATTTTTAAATTTTATTATAGGATGCAAAAAATTTCTTCTCTGTTTCATAGCAGAATATTT
Source organism: Bramus lutescens (assembly GCA_001685075.1). NCBI lineage: Eukaryota > Metazoa > Chordata > Mammalia > Rodentia > Cricetidae > Bramus > Bramus lutescens. The sequence continues at coordinate 18,687 of LOEQ01010038.1, read as the reverse complement.
CTGGTGTTCAAGTGTTGATATGTTCCTATTTATTTTGTTTTACAGTATGTTTACATTGTTGCTAAGGAAACTTCTTAGTGCCTGTCAGTTGTAAGCAATGGCAATCCTTACCATCCAGAAAGCAGGGATTTTCTCTATGAGGTGAGAAAGCTGTCCCAGATCACGGCACTCTCAGAATGTCCCACCATGAGACTGCTGTATCATTTCTTTGAACACTGTGAACCCGCTCTTGTCCTGCTTCCCAGAACCCCTCTCTGGTTAAGGAGAATTCCATTCCATGCCTCTTACTCTCTTCACTACCATCCTGCCTGATGTAAGAAAATCCTTGCCTTCCCTCACCTTTAGAATTCCCGTTTAACAAGTATGTTCTGTAGGATTTCCAGTTTGGGAGGGTGTCCTTTGTGACCCAACTCCTGTCCTCATATGGTGTCACAGTCTTCATATTTCTGACACATGGGGAAGTCTGCTTTGTCCATAGATTTCTTTGGAAGTTTCCAAAGTTGTATAACCACCTGGCCCCACTTCTTCTTATTTTTGTTCTTGAAAAACCCAGCTTTCATGTTTCTCCAGCTCAGCCCCATACTTTTGGTGTTGCAGTGTTATATAACTAGATGCTAGGATAGTTTTCTGTGGGTTTCCATGAGAACAATGTTTACAGTTTAAGAGGGGGATTTTTTTTTACCCTGTCTTGGAGATGTCTCAGAACAAAGGTGGAACACAGAACTATATAAATCCTTGCATGTATTTGAATAATGGGAGTGCAGTATGTTAACAAGAAAAATTCCGTGTGTTTCTTCATTTACCCTGCTCTTAAAGTTTAGTTTGCTGTCTGGCTTGATGATAACTTTAAACAGCAAATATGTAAAATACAATTGCATCAATAATAAAATTGTCTGGATATTTTTATTAGGAGGATGTCAAAGGTTAGCCACTTGGGAACTTTACTTTTTGCTCCTTATTTCTGAGTGTTTCTCTCTAATGTAAATGTGATTTGCATAATGCCACCTAATCACTATTCTTTAGAACATTGCAACCTCTGTAAGCCTAGTAAATGAACAGCAGATGTCACTGTTGGATGAAATGAGCCTTTTTGTTAATCCCATCATCTCTAATTTGAAAGTGCCTTTCCAGAATCCAAATTCTGGAGTTTATTAATGTGGGAGTCGGACACAGGAGGATTAAGATTAAACTCAAAACTGAATATTTAAATCAATTTCATATTTTAACAAGGCACCTTAGAACATGGATGTATGACAGCTTTGCAATTATCTCGATTTTCCAATTAAAGTAAAAGCATTTCTCCAGTTTACTCTGCATAATGATGTGTCAAACCTTATAGATGGAGATGCTGCTGCCCATTTGGATGAATTAGATGCAATGGGTTTAAATGAGCCCTGGAGTAGCATGGTCTAGGTGGCAGCACTGAATCACTAAAGGAAAGGTGGCCATAGTTATTGTAATGGGCAGCAGAGCAAAGCAATGCCCATAATGGCCTGCCCTGTAATGGGAAGTACAGGCAAAGTGAATTTTATGGTGGCATGACTCATGCGGACTTTTGGTATAGCTAATCAATCAGTCATGGTGTTTCCAGTGAGGAAGTGGATAAGAAACCTACTGACAAATGTAAGTGGAAAAATTCTCAAACAAACAAAAATTATTGTGGTTCTGGATCATGGCAGTAGGGAATCTTGACCTGTGAACCACTCAAGTCAGTTTGCATACCCAGAACCCCTTGAATGAAGGGAAAGTCTGTGCTAAAATACTAAACTTTCTCCTTCAGTACAAAGTTTTGTCCTAATTAAGGTTATTTTTGCTGTGATGACACACCAATTGTTCCCACCCTGAAGGAAATTAGCACAGGATCTCAAACAGGGCAGGAACCCCAAAGCAGGAGCTGATGAAGAGGCCACAGAGGGTGTTGCTTACTTATTTGGTCCTCACGGTTTTCTTAGCCTGCTTCTTTATAGATCATGGAACCAACAATGGGCTGGGCCCTCCCCATCAATCACCAATTAATAAAATGCCCTACAGTAAGATCTTATGGAGGCATTTTTCTTTCAGTTTAATTGCCCTCCTTTTAGATGACTCTTGCCTTTGTCAAGTGGACATCAAACCAGTCAACACAGACAGGAATGAATTTTAATGGGAATAAGAATTTGACATCTGTGCCTCATTTGTGTTACTGCTGCAAGCCTTTGAGCGTGTACTTGGTGGTTTAAGTCTAGCACCTCCTCATGTGTTGGCGCCTTTGCAGCTGGTACAACACCAACCCCACAGCTCTAGCAGGGTCCACTTAATATGAAAATGTGAGTATATGTAAGCTTACAATATTTCATTTTAGCTTAACTACATCTTAGTTTTCAACTGCTAATATACTCTACTATTGCCATGTATGGCTGCAATTTTTGTGGTCATAGCTCTATCTTTATAAATACTGAGGATTCCAGTCTGGGAACTTGAAATGTTCAGATTGCTTGCCTCCATTTACTAAAGGGAAATGGAAAATGCATTTCCTGAGTCCTGCTATGATATTTATAATCCTCCTCATTGATGCCTCCTGTTAATTGTCTCTGGAAAGTTTTCAAACAATTTGAACTTTCAGGCTTGGAAAATCTTTAAGTGACAGCTTCTTTCCAGTTGGCATGCCATTACTGATCAGTTGTGATTCATTTTTATTTCCAGTTTTTTTTACTTTATAATTTATTAATATTCAACTATTTTTAATTTTGTTTCACAATCCTTTTAAAAGAAGAACTGGCTGAAGTAGTATGACATTTTAGTCTTCATCCATTATCTCCAAATAGACAAGATCACATAATTCTTGCTGTATAATTACAACTGTCCCAATCACGAGAATGAGAAAAGTGCCAGAAAAACACTAGAAACAGTTCAGCTAAAATTATGTTGATATTCTATTCAAATAAAATTCAGCTCATTCTCATCACAATTTCGATCCCAATTCTGCATTTGTTCTTCAGCAATGGGGCAGGTAGGGTTTTGTTGTCTTTAGCATTATAGAGCTGAACACAGGGCTTGGCTTTAAAGTAGGAGTCAGCAAATTTTGACTGCATGACAACTGATTTGATCTAGAAAAATGGCAATTTCAGTCCTGACATTTTTAGTCTAAGATGACATGTAACACATCAAAGTAGAATGTAAAAAGAAACTTGACATCGATTAAGATACCATAGGAGGTGGCCATTCATTAACTAAATGAATATCCATTGAGCATCTCTAGTCTATGGATCACTTTAGTTTGGAGTGCATCGGTGACACATGCTAGGCTTACAAGTCTTTTGAGACAATTTGTTTTTACAAAATGAAAGTCAAATGACTAAATTATTTCTGTACAATAGATATTTTTAAGAGTATAAAACAACTTTAAATTCATAAAATATATGTTAGGAAAAACAAAAGTATTTTAATAATAGCCATCTTCAACTTGATCAGGTTTTGTCCAATATTAGCATGCCATATTGGTGAATCTATATTATATCAGAATATGATAATGCTGTAGTTACACATATGCATTGAATATCAGGAAGAAAATGAAGGTTTGGAAGTGATGAAAATTATCCATGCCATGGCAAAGAAGTAAAAAAGAGTGTATCTTGTTAGTACATATGTCAGGTATGGTTTAGTTCTTCCTTTTAATGACTTATTACCATCTAGGAGAGACATATGGTATGTCATTGGTGGTGCTTATTAAGGTGTTTGAGGAAGACATATTAAGAAGGTGCACCAGATGCTGTTTAGTGCTATAAGAACACAAATGGTTGCCAGGAATGTGTTACTGCATTTCATCCTTAGTACACATTACCTGACACACAGTTTATAAGCAAAGAGTATTTTAAGACCTATTCTATGTTTTGTTTATCTTTCATCATTTTATCTAGGTATACGTGTGTGTATCTATGTGAATATATGCCATGTATGTGGGAGTATGCATACAGGCCAAGAAGAGGGTATTTGATACTCTGGAGCCGAAGGAACAGGCAGTTGTGAGGCACCTAATGTTGATGCCTGGAAGCAAACTGAGGTCGTATGAAAGAGATGAGCCATCTCCACAGTGCCTATTTGTTTATTTTTTTAATTTTATATATTTGTGTGGTTGTGTGTGGGATGTGCTATAAGCATCTGTGAATACAGGTACTCTCAGTTTCAACAGAGGATAATGGATGACTGATCTGGAGCTCAAGTGGTTTTGAGCCTTCCAATATGGGTGCTGAGAACCAAACTTGAGACTTCTGGAAAAGTGGTCTCACTGTTAACCACTGAGGTATCTCTTCAGCCTCTATATAAATATTTTAGATACTAACAGTTTAGCTTCTAAATTTCAATGTATCTCACTGTTCATTATTTTGACATTGACTGATTGACTTTCTTACCTTCAGCAAATTCAATTGTAAAATGGGAAGCAAACTCACCTCCTTGTGGCTTATATATTGAAATAAAAAAATGTCATCTATGAACCCCAATTATTACTATCACAATTACTATTGCTGGTGTGGGACAATGGTCTGTATTCTATTAATAATATTTTAAATAAATGCTTATTGGCTAGTAGCCAGGAAGGAAGTATAGGCGTGACAACCAGACAGGCAGTAGAAGTGGGTCAACAAGAATAGGAGAATTCCAAGAAGAAGAATGCTTGGTGCGCAGTCCTGACCCAGTTACAGAAGGAGGAAGATGTGACTACCTGGCTGAATAAGATACTGAGCCACATGGCTAGCATAGACAAGAGTAATGGGCTAATATAAGTTATAAGAGTTAATAAGAAGCCTGAGTGAATGGGCCAATCAGTTTATAACTAATGTAGACCTCTATGTGACTTCTTTGGAACTTAACGATTGCAGGGAACCAGGCAGGACAGAAACCTCAGACAACATTTTACTGTAAATATAATTAAATTCAGCTGTAAATATAAACAGTCAAGTTTTCAAAGATGAAAAAATTCTGAAATACAAAATCTGCTTCTAAAATTGGTATATATAAAAGAGTGAAACTCAATAAATAAGTTTTAAAGAAATATGACAAAAGTAATTTTGTTCATGAAGTTCCCTCATACGCACCAAAATGTGAAGGGACACTACAAGATGTAGCTTCTCATAGTCTTCATGTGAGTTAACAGAATTCCATATTTGTCCATTTTATAGTTTGGCCATCCAGGACTAACGGAAAGCCAGTGTAGAATTTAGAATAACCACTCAAATTCTTCTTAGGAAAATAAGAAAGGCAAACAACTTACAGGAAACCTTAGGAACAAAAGAAGCAACAAAACCAGATTGCTGATATTGTGAATGGAGTAATTTATTCAGTGTGGGAAGAAATATTATCTCATTTTTAATGTACTACTTTAGTATCTTTACCAACTGCATTGCCCAGCCAATAGGGAGTTGAATGTGAAATGTGTTCACATGTTTAAGCATTTGTCCCTTGCAGGAGGCACTGTTTGGAAAGGGTGTGAAATTGTTAGGGAATGGAATCTTGCTGAAGAAAATGGGACACTGGGCTTGGACCTCAAGGCTTTATTACTCAGTGACACTTTCTGTCTGACCCTCCCTTCCAGATTGTAGATGTAGTAACCAGCCATCTTTGCATTCCCGTCACCATAGTTTCTCTGCCTGTTGGCAGGTTTTCCTTGCCTTGATGGGCTGTGTCTGTCTGGATGTGTAATTTCATATCAACTACTTTGTAAGAGTATTTTATTACCACAAAGAAAATAGCAAGACATTAGTAGAACATGTAAACTAAATGAATCATTGTAAGAATTGTTGTAGTTGGCTCAACCTAAGAATTATATATAATATATATTTATAAAATTGTATTAACTTATATAATTTTATACAAATACGAATTAAAACATAAAATTTATTTATATAAAATTATATATATTGCAACTCTAATCAAAATACTGTGTAATGTACACAGAAAAATACTAAAAGCATAGGTCCCATTAATTTCATAAATGGTGGAATCTTTGATTCTGTGTTTGTTATGTCTCTTATATAAGATATTCAGACCATTTCCCTCATAATTAAATATACAGGATATTTCATTGTCCTTGATGCAGCCTCTGAGCAGCACTGGATAGAATGTACTTGTTCTTCCCTCCCTGCCTGATTTATGCTTTTGTTTCATTCCTAACCAAGAGAATTTTCTCCATCAGTTGTGTTTGACTTCCCCAGGAAGCTCCTTTTTGCTGCCTGTGCTAAGTGCTTGTTTAGAACATGAGGATTCACCAGTTTGCCTGATCTGATTCCAAGAATGCATATTAATCATTGTATAAACTTGGAAAAAAAACACTAATATCTCTAAACCTCTATTTTCTCATCTTCAAAATTATAATGAGGGCCAGTGGTAGAATGGTTGCCTACCATGTTCAAGGATCTAGGTTCAATATTCATTACTGCAAAATAAATAAAAGTAGAATAATGATGTTGAGCTCTTGGGGTATAATTATGTAATGGTGTGATGTTTGCTATGACATTCAAAGCTATGTTTTACTGATGCTAATGAATAGCTTTAGTTCCTTTCTATTGAAAATAGGTTTTTTTGTACATTATATCTTGATTATAGTTTTCCTTCCCTCTATCTTTACCAATTCTCCTCCTCTCCTGATCTTCTCCATTTATGTATCTCATGAGAAAAGAACAAGTTTCTCACAGATGCCAAACATCATAAAATAAAATAGAAGAAGTTAAAGCCAAAGCTATTATATCAAAGTTTTACATGACAAACTATCAGGAGGAAAAGATTCCCAAGAGCAGGCACAAGAGTGAGAGACCCACTCATTTTCACAGTCAAAAACCCTGTGAAAATACTAGGCTAAAACTCTTATATCTATACAGAAGTCCTGATGTAGACCCATGTAGGCCCTGTGCTTTCTGCTTCAGTCTCTGAGCCCATATTTACCTTACTTTGTTGATTCAGAGGGCCTTGTGTTCTTACTGTCCACCATGCCTTGAGACTCTTTCAATTTTTCTGCATCCTCTTCTGTGGGATTTCTTGAGCTCTGGGTAGATTTGATGGAGATTTAGCCTCTCTTCCCACAGATTCTCTGGCTGTAAGTCTCTGCATCTTTTCTGCTCATATATGCAGATCTAAACAGAGAATTATCATTAAAGAAGACTCAAATGACTGAGAGACACTTAAAGAAATGTTAAACATTCTTAGTGATCAGGGAAATGAGAATCAAAACAACACTGAGATTCCATCTAACATTTGTCATGATGGCTAAGAACAAAAGCACAAGTAATAGCTCATGCTGGTGAGGATGTGGAGTAAGGGAAATATTCCTGAATTGCTGGTGGGAGTGCAAACTTGTATAGTCACTATGAAAATCAATATGATGGCTCTTCAAAGAGCTGGAATTCCATTTAACTTAATAGCACTATTGGGTATGTAGCCAAAGGAGGCTCCATCCTACCACAAGGACATATCTTCAGCCATGCTTATTGTAATTTATTTATGAGAGTAAAAACCTGGGAACAACCGAGATGTCTCCTAACAGAAGAATTGATAAATAAAATATAAATTTTTATTTATATAACCAATATATATCCCATACATTGAGAGAGGTGAGGTTAAGGGGGAAGGGTCAAGTTGAGATATATAGATCTCTTTGGAAAGGGGAAATAGAGTAAATTTTATGGATAGTCTGGGAGCAGGTATGAATGGCAGGAGGAGGGATCAGTGGTGGGTGCTTGGAGGAAAAGAGTACAGAGAGGTTGGTGGAATTGGGTGGTATTTAAGTGGTAGTCTGGGAACCACCTTGACTCTATTAAGTTCTAATGACAGCTCCTAGAAATAGGTGATACCAAGTCCCAACTGGACAACTCTGTGGCCAGGCAAAGCTTCCAGAGGCGGGACTGAGTTGCAGTCACTTGAATTGTTTGCCAAGGAGGTCACGTGGAAATCTCTGAACAACCCAGATTAATGCTAAGACAAAGGATAAAGACAAACAGCATAGATCCATTTTTTGAGGACGACATCCATACAACACAGTGAACATGGAGAAGTTGAGCTTTTACCACTAAGTTCTGGTATCTTTTGTTATGTCTAAAATACTATTATGTTTAGCATATTTGATATGCAGTCAGTTACAAATTATAGCCATTGAAAGAAGGGGAAAAATCATAAAATTACATACTTGTAAATAATAGGGATAGGACTTGAACTCAAATGATGTAGCTATAGCCAACACTATCACCACTATCTCATTTATTTTTCCTTAGTGACACATAGCTTCATCTGAGACCCTGTTTAAATATTTAATGATGAATTAATTGACAACATTCAATAAACATGCAAAAATCTGAGGAATTATGAATGACCCCAAGAGAGTAGTTCCTTTGCAATCTCATACCCATCTCAATAGTTCTATCAATAGTGGCTATCAACCTCTGTGTTGTGATACCTGTGGAAACCCTCTATCTCCAAAAATACTTGCATTATACTTCATAACAGTATTAAAATTACAGTTATGATGTAATTAACAGTGACAATAACTTTTTGGTTGTGTGTCACCACAACATGAGGAACTGTTTTAAAATGTTGCAAGATTAGGAAAGCTGAAAACCACTGGATTATAATATCATGAATATGTGAAAAATAAAAATTAAAATTGGAAACCTTGTGTGTGTGCATATATCTGTGCATTTTCCAATGAGCACATATGTTAATATTATTTATGTACAAATGGACTGAATAGGAATTGCAACTAGAAAGTTCAGATGACTAGTGTTCACTTTCGAACTATATTAGTGGAATTTACTAATTTCAGTAGAATTTACTTAGTTTCACTATGTCTAAAAAGTTATATCAGAAGTAACAAACTTTGATTCCTAGGTGGGATTTTGCTGACATTTTGAAACTATTAATGACAGGAAACAGGATTCTTTCAGGTATCCATTTTCTACAAAAATTGTATTTTTACAAATGCAATTATGTGTTAATTTAAAAAGTATTAATATTATTTAAACACATAGGCCACACAGTTGATGCCAACACCACTGGTGGATAGAACTAGAACCTTCCTGCTAAGACAGAAAAGAAATGAACATTGTAATGGTAGAAAACTAAGTCAGTTTTGGAACAAATATTTCCCTCTGTAAATCCCCACATCATATTAAAATTTTATTTATCTAAATAGAAATTGGTGTGATGTATTTATTTATGCTGAATGGAAGATTTTTATATCAAGACTTTTTTAATAGAAGTTTTAAGATCTTGAGGGTAAGTAGGTGAAAGTTGTTTCTAAATGAAGAGAGATGTTTCTAATTTAAAAGTATTAGCCATGGATTAGTTTGAATTACTAACGCATGTTTCAGACAACTGCACAACTGGAAATTGCAAGCCCTTCAGAATTTTCACTCTAGTTGTGTCCTCTACTAAGTGGTACAAATACAGTTACCACTTACTGGTATATTAATATTATTTTAATATTTTAATAAAAGTTTCCTTGTGATTTCTGTGTGTGCGTGTGTGCATGCATGCACACATGCAGCCGCATGGATATTCAATGTTGTGATAAGTATTTTACATAGATTCTTTCTATTCATAACAAATATTAATCAAAAGTTATTGATTAATATCAATGACAATTGCCATCAAGGATAGGAAGATCTGAGGAAGAATGATATTAAATAATGTACCCCTGGATGGTTTGGGAGATGACCAGGTTGCCAGTGTGCCTTCCATTCAAGCATGAGGACCTCACTTGGAATTCTTAGCACCCACATATGTAAGGATGGGTAAAGTGTCAGGTGGTAGAGACAGATGCATACTTGAACTTTATAGGACAACAACATAGAAGTTCAGGTTGAGTGATAACAATCATGTCAGAAACATAGGCTTACCTCTTCAACAGTGTGGACTCTGACTGGAGTTCTGTTAGCCAATAAATATTATAAAAATAATGTGAGTGGTCAACAGAAGGACAGTATGGAGAAAATCATGTTGCTTTATATTTACTCATGTCTGCTGGATCAACAGAATTCTGGTGAAGACTTCAGATGACTACATGTTGTGGGAACTCTTTAAAGCAAATAACCTTTAAGATATTGGCCCACCAGGCAGATCTTTGTGAGTTCAAGGCCATCCTAGTCTACAAGAGCTAGTTCCATGACAGGCCCCAAAGCTACAGAGAAATCCTGTCTCAAAAAAACAAAACAAAACAAAACAAAAAAATACCAGCCCACTTTGGGCATGGTCTCATGTACTAAAAGTGCTGACAAAAAGCATGTGCAGCCCCTTTTTCTACTGAATTTAATTCCAGTTACCAGTGCACTCAGGGGACTGTAGGTTGCTACCATTACTGTGAGTTTATCCCCAAATAAATAACCTTTGTCATATTCCATTCAGATCTATTGTGGAATTCTTTGATACTAGTACAAGTATAGACAACAACTTTTGCTGACAGATGGGAACAATCCTTTATTTGGCAATTGCCGTTTTGGGAATTTTAATACAGGTGTGTCAAAACTAGTTAAATACTCTGTTGCTTGTGATATCTTTTAAAACTGAATTGCTCCATTCTTGTTCTGATTCACCATATTCTAGGTATGCAATTTGAGGGCTTGAGTAGTTAACTCCTGAGCTGCTGGTGTTTGGTGGTAGAGACCATGTTTACATGAGAAAGAGTAAGAGACATTGCTCCTTTCTCTTTGACAATGCAGATCAGCCTGTGGAAGACTGATGGACAGAAAAGAGAAAAGTTACACACCTTATCTTGTATTTATACTTTCTTTCTGAAACCACATTGTCAAATGTTAGCAGGCGTTTCCCTCTGAATTCCACGAAGTTGTCACGCATGGGTGAATATAACCCAATAAATGAGTTTTCACTTATTGAACATGAACTTTGTGTCTCAATCTCACATTTCAAATTGTGAGGACTCCAGGGACAATACTAGAGGGATTTGTATTTCTTCCAAGAAATACAATATTTCTTCTCATTTTTTTCTTGGATGAATTATTTTCCCCTAGATCTGTGGGATAATTCTTAGGACTCTCCACATATGTTATTGACCATGAGAAGCAGGATGTGCAGAGTACTCTCTTCTGTGCATATCTGTAAACCAGGAATGGATTTACTCAGTGAACACTCTTTAGCTCTCTGTCTTACCCCAAAGGGTGTATGAGCCAAAAGGTACAGTGGGTTCACACTGCTAATCCAACTGAAAGGACTCCTAGCTAATGAGATAGATCCAGAAAGACCAGATCTCTTGACTGTTAGTGTACTAATAGGAGACTTGGGATGTCGGATTCTACTTGAAGTGGAAGGGACAATCACTAACCATATTTTATAGACAATCATAAGTGCCAAATTCTTCTTTCTGCATCATATGTACATTCTCTTAAAAGGACATTTAAATTTATATGTGTATGGAATAGGGTCAGTACTTTGAAAGAGCTATGTGCCAGTCAAAAAATAACTGATGTGTTACTAATTTTACATTGTCAAAATAGTGCTTAAATTCCATTATAAACTCCCTTCATCTAGACTTTTATTGTGTCATGATTTAGTTTCCAATCACTTTTAATTATAGAATGGTTGACATTGGATCAGGTACTCCATAGAATAGACTTTTAAGAGGAAAAATGACCTGAGAGGCTTCCTTTAGACCGTAACATGAAACTCTCAGTTAGTTCTTCTAGGTCCATAAAGGCAAGGACTGGTGAGTGTGGAGTATGATCAATAGAGCAGGTTAAGTACATCGCTTTGGATCTCATCTTAGATATGCCTTATTAACTGTCCTATGTGAACAAATAGGCTGAATTTGCCTTCTTTGTGTTCTATCCATTTACCTGCAATTTTCATGATGTCATTTTTTTTCCACTGAGTAATAAAACAGCAGCCTTTTCTGAATAGGAAAAGTTCTGCACTAACCCTACACCTGAAAGAGGACTAATATCCAAAATATATAAAGAATTAAAAAACTAAACATCAAAATACAAATAATCTTACTAAAAATGGGATGCAGAAGATTCCCAACAGAAGACTCTCAAATTATCGAGATACACTTAAAGAATTCTTCAACAACCTTAGTTATCAGAGAAATGCAAATCAAAATGACTCTGAGTTACCATCTTATACATGCCAGAATGGCTAATGTCAAAAAAGCTAATGATAGCCTATGTTGGAGAGGATATAGAGAAAAAACACTCCTTCACTGGGTGAGAGTGCAAACGTGTACAGTCACTTTGATGTGATTGTACATCAGTCACATCAGTATGGTAGTTTCAGAGAAAATTGGGAATTAATCTACCTCAAAACCCATCAATACCATTCTTAGACATATATGTGAAGAATGATCAGTCATACCACAAGGACACTTGCTCAATTATATTCATATAGCATAGTTTGTAATAACCAGAAGCTGGAAACAACCTAGATGCCCCTCAACAGAAGAATGGCTAAAGAAAATGTAGCTTATATTATCTCTTAATCATGTGCAATATTAGTGGAATATGAAACTCTATCCAAATCATGAGAATCTCTCAGTACTTGTTCAGAGATATTTCAAGAACTGTTCAGTTGTATTTGGCTGGCTATGTGTAGCAGTTTTCTATCCTTGAGAAATCAAATGCCTTTTTACAAATAGCTTCTAATAAGTAACAGTTCTAGCCATGTGCATATGTATATTGTCACAGGGAAAAGTAAACAGAAACACTCATATATTTCATATCATTTCTGCAAAAGTCCTGTTGGATACCTTATTTGACACATTAACCAGAAGTTTAATTCTTGTTAATTTGTTGTAAATACAAATAGATGATTTAAATTTTCCACATGTACTATTTTAGTTTTAATGGTTTGAAATGGGATAATCAAGCCACATTGATATTAAATCAGAATACATGCCATTTTTATAATATACATACTTTCTGGGTATATGTTGTATATTTTATAATAATAAATAAAATCATGAAAAAAGCGTAAGGTAAGAGCAATAGTGGAAAAATACAACATTGACATGTAGCCTTCATGTGAAAACATACTGATGTTCATGAATACTTGTATATTAGTGTATACATACAGCCACATGAACTTGTGTGTGTGTATATATATATCACATACACATAAAATAAAAATAATTATTAAATATTAAAACTTTTGTACCTGAGTATAATCACATAATTTGAAATTTTCTTTAAAAATATAAGGATATCTATGATTGCTGATTCTGGCAAAGCTACTAGATACAAATTCAATCTAAGATATTAATTTGTCCTTAAATCACTTGAAGGAGAATTTTTTATAACTTAAAACATTCGCAACAACAAAACCAACAAAATTATTCTATTTGTGAATTGTATGAGCTATATGAGCTCTGAGTTTGATTGATCAAGACAAAGAATGTCACATCCATTTTTTGAAATTCACTGTATAAAGTTCTACAGGTTGTTATGTGATCTTTGCTATTGTTCTGTACCTATATTTCTTATCTTCAAAAGAGGAATTGCATCATTTTATAAAGCTTAGCTTTAATCATAGGACTCAACAACTGGTACAGAGTTCAATAGTGCCTAAAAATGGAGAAACATAAAGATATAGACACCTAAAAGCTTTGGCATTGGCAGAATAAAAATTATGTATCCCTTCTAGAGATGCATGAAGTCATGTGACTGCTGTTGTCCTCTTGCTATGCTTTCCTCCATGTGGTTATGGACAAATACTGATGTAAGTTGCACTGGTTATGTATTTTGTCACAGCAACTAAAGAGTGGAAGACAGTAAAATTAAACAAGCGAATACTTAAAAAGCAGACAAACACTGCCCATTCCTTCAGTACACAATAATTCTGAGATGTTTATTTTCTTATCTAGCTTTCTTAGCTCCAGAGGTTTTCTGTAGATTTGTCTTCTCCTTTGGAAAAGCAATTGTGATTTTTGCCCTCAGTATGTTATGAATACCATTGGTTAATAAAGAAACTGCCTTGTCCTGTTGATAGGGCAGAACTTAGATAGGCAGGGAAAAGTAAACTGAATGCTGAAAGGAGGCAGAGTCAAAAAGAAGCCATGGAGCCATTGCTGGTGACAGACATGCTTAAACTTTGCTGGTAGGCCAGGACCTCCTGGTGATGCACAGATTAATGAATATGGTTTAAATTAAAATTTAAGAATAAGCCAATAAGAAGCTAGAGGTAATGGACCAAACAGTGATTTAAATAATATATTTTCTGTGTGATTATTTCGGGTCTGAGCTGCTGGGCTACCAGGAAACAAACAAGCAGCACTCTTCACAACACAGTTGAAGCACAGATTTCTTGCTGATCTGTTTCTACTGTGCTATCAATAAATACGTGATTAAACACGGACAACATCCCTCACTTCCCAGTGCTTGTTTAACCAGTTCTTTCCTAGGAGCGATGGAAATTCAGAAGCTCTCATATAATTAGAGAGAGAGTCCCAAGCATTTCTAGAAGAAAATGACACATTGCCAAGTGCACAAGGGATTTTAGCCAAAGTAAATGAATGAAAGGTTTTAATTCACAAGGGTTCAGATTCATTTAGGCCTGTCATATCCTACAAAGGAAAATCATCAAGAAGAAAGGGGTAGTCAGGCATGATATTAAACAGCTGAGCATGTCAAAATAATCACTCTGTGGTTATGGAGTTCCATTCACTATATCCATGCTTGAGCTGTTACCATTGTGTGGAATTTTTTTCCCTTCCTGATAAATTGATTTGTTTTTCCTAATGTAATTATCATCAAGTTTTTGCTAAAATGAAAATCTGAATTAAATAATTCCATGGAGTTATAATTTTTGAATATTTAAGTTAAACATTAAGTAAATTTAATTTGTGAAATAGGCTTACAAATGGTGGAAGCACTATTTTTTGCTATTTATTTGCACAGGATAGGATTGGATGTACTTACGACAAAATAGAAGTTTTCTTCATAACTTCCCGAATTTCTAACTAGGACCATTGAGAGATCTTAAAGATACATTTATTGTTCACATATGTGATAGCCTGTGTTTATTTACTTACTTTTTAAGTTGAGAAATATGTTGCCAGAAAGGTTCGTTTTTCAGGTCACACACCATTCTGACACCAGTGAATTGAAAAGTTCACCAAAGGATTAAAAAGAAACAGCTTGCTTTAATGTTTCCCTTTACAGTTACAGTGTAGAAAAAGTGAAGACAAGATCTGCAAACATCTATCCAATAATCAAAATTGTGAGGGTTTGAAAGTGGACTGTATTTCATGAGACAGCTTTTATCAAGTGATTGGGAAGTAGTGTTTTTTCTTTTAGCAGATATAAAGAGGTTTTTTTAGGTCTATATTTCATCATTATTTACATTCTATTGCAGTTTCCCCTAGCTCCTCCCCTCTCAGTCCCCCCTTTCACGGCCCCATTCACTCCTCCATTTCTATTCAGACAAGGACAGACCTCACAGGGAGAGCAACCAAACAGGGCACATCATATAGCAGTAAGATTTGCCACCTCCCTTTGGGTTAAGGTTGGACGAGGCAACCTAGTATGAGGAAACGGGTCCCAAAAGTGAGCACAAGAGTCAGAGACAGGATAGGGAAGTATTTTGTTTCAGTGCTTGACTTAAGTGACTACTTAAGCAGCAACTAGCTTGTTAATGAAATTCTATAGCCTTAATATTAAGCAAAAATGATAGAGACAGTCATGGAAAAAGGTAAATACATTCAGTAACCATGTTTATGTATAAAGTATGTTTTCCTTATTGTTTTCTTGAAATTTAGGTATGTTTATTATTTTCTTACTGACACTATCAGGACATTGGGCCTATTTTCTAGATTTTGTGTGTGTGTTTTTGTGTTTGTGTGTGTGTGTGTGTGTGTGTGTGTGTGTGTGTGTGCATAAGCTTAGTTACCTTAAACAAATGTTTATGGTCATTGAACAAGCTATAATGTACAATCATTATTATGTTAAAAGACTTGATTTACGTAAAAACTAATTTATTAAGTGGGAAAGAAAACACAAAAGTACAGAGGACCCTTATCTGCATCTGAGACACTAAGTAAAGACCACATTTATAGCCAGATTATACAGGAAAAAATGAATTTTATAAATTGCAAAAGTTAGCAATGAAGTATTTGAAAAATAAAACCTATTTCCTTTATATTAAGTGTACTCTAGGTTTGGGAGATGACTCAGTGCAGAAAATATTTACCATACAAACATAAAGATCCATGTTCAGTACCCAGCACCCATGCCAAACAGCTAGGCATGGTGCACAGCCATGCACACATGTAAGCACAACACTTGGAAGGTGGAGAAATCCTTGATATCCAGCAATTCTGGCAGAATTTCTGACTGGGGGTTCAGTGAGAGATTCTGTCTCAAAAACAATATGGGGAGTGATCAAGAGAGACACCAGTGTCTATCTCTGGCCTTACATGAATGGATACATACTAACACATATAAACACAAAAATAGCATCAGTCTATTATGTTACTCCATTCTATTCTATTCTATTCTATTGCTTTTGTTCAATCTTTGATTTTATACATTATGACAGATTTATATTTAACATTATAAAATAAAATGTATTCACTGACTACAATAAAACTTTAAAGACAATCAGGACGATATCAAAATGATCCATAATTTGAAGACTTATTGCATACTAATTATTACATTATATACTTGGAATTTGCTAAGAAAGTAGATATTGCAACAAATTCTCATTTTTGTAAGTATCACATCATCATATCCTGTATCTTACATTTATATTTTCAGCATTATTGATGAAAAATTAGATATAGACATATAGATTATATGAGATAGAAAATGATATATATACATAGACAAATATGTCTCATGTGTACACATACACACACACAAACATACATACACATAAGATAGGCAGATCTCACTTTTTTTCATTAAAACTGGAAAATGAAGAGTAAAATTTTAAAAACCAAATAGCAAAAACACTGTGACAAAAGAATACTTAAATAGTAATATGTATAAATAGGCATACCATATTTCTTAGACGACAAGAAGCTGACTTGTACACTTTATTTGGGGTATCTTTGTATATTACAATATATCTAAAACCTATATCTCTGTTGCTATATAATATTTAAATCATGTGGGAAAAATCAATGCTTAACAAAAAACATATTTTAGGTAAATCATTCCTTCAATCTGGAAAGAAGATAACATTTTTTATACTTAAACAATCAAAAAAGTGACATTTCAATTTTTTAATTTTTTAAAGATTTATTATTTATACAACATCTGCCTGCATGTATTCATGCAGGCCAGAAGAGGGCACCAGATCTTCTTACAGATGGTTGTGAGACACCTTGTGGTTGCTGGGACTTGAACTTAGGACCTTTGGAAGAACAGTCAGTATTCTTAACCTCTGAGCCATCTCTCAGCCCAACATTTAATTCCTTCAGAGTTATATTCAGTAGTTCAGTAGAATTTCCTACAATGTGTTTTAGTGATATTTACCCTCTCTCCTGCCTCCTCCCAGATCCAATCCTCCCCTATACATCAAGTCCAATTTGGACTTCTCATACATTCTTGGCCTTCCACTGGACTTTGACTTATTAGCTGTTACATTTTTTCTTGTTTTTTTGAGACAGAGTTTTCCTGTAGCTTCGGAGCCTGTCCTTGTACTTGCTCTGTAGATCAGGCTGGCCTTGAATTCAGAGATCCTCCTGCTTATGCCTCCAGAGTGCTGGGATTAAAGTGTGCACCACCACTGCCCAGCAAACCAATATATTCTTTAAGACAATTCCCTCTTCTAGAATATATCAGTTATCAATAGTTTCATGCCTACATCCTCCTCCCATTAAGGAATTTGGTCTAGGTTGAGCTTACACAAGCCTTGTGCCTGCTGTCAGAACCACTGTGAATGATTCCTTGCCATACAGAGCTTTCCTGCTGTGTCCAGAAGGTTTTGCTTCCTTGGAGCCATCCAGTGACTCTTTTCAGCCCTTTTTCTATGATTTCAGAGTCTTTGGGGATGAGTTGTTATATACATATAAACAACGAGTTGAGATATATATATATGTTTATAGCTGGGCATTCTGTCTTTCACCCCATCAAAGGCATTTACCATAACACCTCAGCAACGTTCTGATTTTTATTTTTATCATATGAAATACTTATATGTGAGAATTTATGTCTTGGAGAAAGAAAACATAAATTGATGGACATCTAGAATGCCCACATTTCCTTGGTATGGAGAATAGAACAACAATGAACATCCACGAGCATATAGCTGTATATAAGGACATAGAATCATGTAAGTGTGTATTCAGGAGCGGTAGACAACAACAATAACAAAAAATTCTTTTTGAAAAATTCTTTCTTTACAAAATAACAAAATAAATATTGATGGTGATGGGGCATGACCAAATGAATTCTACTCAAATATTTTTAACGTTATTTTTATTTTTCCTACATAATTTATTTTCTCAGCAATAGTTTTCTTTTTGTTCACTGTGATATTAAAATGTACCCCAAGTGATATGTTAGACTTTGTTGACCCACTTACCCTCTCTGAGGAGTGAATGGGTGGAGGGAGGGTGGAGGGAAGTTGGAAGGAGCAGGAGAATGGGAGGGAGTGGGACCTGGGATTGGTATGTAAAATGAGAAAAGATTGTAGACCCACATTGGAGCACTGGAATGAGCTCCCAAGGTCCAGATGAGGAGCAGAAGGAGGGAGAACATGAGCAAGGAAGTC